>JBCFYV010000012.1:51634943-51659738 GCA_039000515.1 Timema cristinae
TTTTATAAATTAAAGACCAGATACCCATCCCTACCCTCCTCCTCCGGGGGGAGGGAGGCTTATTAAAGGCTTTCACTCTTCTCCCCCTCCTACCACCAAACATTAGGATAGCAAATAATTTTAATACCACCTTCAAGCATGTTGAGTAAAATTACTATATAGAGCACTGAAGATATGTTTAGTGGATAGGATTAATTTTAAGAATTCATCCTACAGTCTCTTAGCAGGGAATGTAAAAACCAGATATAAGTGCGATTTTTCTGCATTCTTAAGGTGGAGATGTAGGGAACGCGAGAAAAGGCCAGTGATTTTTGCAATTTTTATGGCGAATCTTTTTTTGGCTAATATTAATAAAATATTGCTCCGGTGCACATAATGATATCAACAATTGTTGAATATCTGTAATGAGTATAGCAGCATTAGATGACAGATTTTTTAAATGAGGGGGGAAAGTTGTTATTACATTTAGGCACACCCTTCACAGAAATTCAGGAGCAGTTGGTACCACCATGGGGGAAAATAAACTAAACTCTATGTTTGTACTGGAGCAATATTTGAGTTATTTTGACCAAAAAAAAGTCCATATATAAAAACTGCAAGAAACACTGACCTTTATATTGCGTCCCCTGCATCGCCACCTTAACTAGGTAACATCAAGGTTAAGACCAACTTAACAGGTTTTTTCTTTCAATATAATTTTTTTTCGCCATTTAGGAAAAGGCACCATGGTACATCCGAAATTCGGGTCTTAGCCCCTTTGTCACTGGCAAACCTTACCAGATGACACTGTTGTCTTTGTACACCTTCAGGTCGTTTCAATTTGTTACACAATAAATAAGAATTGAATTATATTTTTTAACCAAAGAGAAATATTTTATTTAGGGATATATACAATCATACATAAACTAGGGTTTCCATGAAAAATATTGTGTGTGAGAGAGAGAGTGTGGGTGCGAGAAAGAGAGAGTGTGAAAAGGAGAGTGTGTGTGAGAAAGATTGAGAGAGAGATTGAGATTGAGAGAAGGGGCTTGAGAGAGAGAGATTGAGATAAAAAGATATAGAGATAGAGATTGTGAGAGAGCTTGTGTGTGATAGTGAATGCGAGAAAGAGAGTGAATGAGAGTAATTATTGTAAGAGAGAGGGAGAGAGAGTGTGTTTGAGAGAAAGGGTTAGATTGTGTTAAAGAGAGTCTGTGTGTTTTGGAGAGGGAGTAATTATGGGTGTGTATGGGTGTGAAAGAGAGGGAGAAAATATAGGTGGGGTATACAAAACACTTTAAAATATTAGCCACTCAAAATCAAGTGGTAACATGGAAACATAATTGAACTTATTTTTATTAAAATATTAAGATTTAAAATAATAAACAACCAAATTTGTACCTAAATCATAAGATAGATGGGACACATAAAATGTTACTTTGAAATATTATCAACATCCGTTCAAAATTAAGTGATAGCTAGGAAACAGCTGAACATATTTGGTATTGTGATACTATTTGAAAAAATAAAAACCAAAACCCATAATTAAACAATTAAAATAGTTTACTAAACACATTTAAAGATCATTTTATCAATTCTTGAAATTCTAATAGTCTGCATACCAAAACATATGTAAACGTAATTGTGACGTTTTTAATTTATAAATCAAACGTGAAACGGAACGTAAGAAAATATTTTCGCGAAATTTACTGATATTTAACCTTTAAATTTGTGAACTATAGTCAATAATGTTGATTTAAATGCGAATTAATGATAATATAACTATAAATGTTTCCCCAATCTAGGAAAATAATTCCTTCAATCAGAGATTGTAGGTAAAAGATGTGTTGAAACCAGATATTATAGCGGCCATTTTGTGATACGAGGTAAATATTCTAAAATAAAGAAAAAGTAAAAGTATCAATGCAAACAAAATTATATATTTATAACCTACTATCATTGGTTTGCTTAGTATAGTATAACACGCATTTTTGGCATAATGTCTATATTTTTTTAACAGTACAACTTATCAAGGCCGGTCTAAGGCGTATGTCACGTGTGCAACCGCATACACAAAATATTCAGGGGGTGCCAAAATAGCCCTAAAATAAATATTTGTTGTTTTTATCTTGAAAAATATATAAGTATAATCAAGGAACGTAATTTGTAGGAAGAATGCTTATTTCTTAAATTAATATTTATATCCATGCCAAACAGAGTACTTTATTTTATTTCAAATTAGTGTATTAGAATACATTAACAAAGTAAATACCTTTGGAAGGTTGTTTGGTGCGACATAACCCTGTCAACTACACTGGTAACGGGACTATACTAGTTGCCGAGTCGAGACTGTACAATCCATGAGTTAGGTTCAGGCCGAAACTTTCGTGGGCGGCGGTGTAATGTTTGTTTTGATTCTCAATCAGTCACCTAACCTCCATGCGAGTGATTTATTGACAATCGATAACTCGCTTTATTTATAGTTCAGCGTGTTGCAATTTGCGACTAATTATTTTTAGTTTATATAGTGTTCTGTGAAATTTTGTTTAAGTTTTGTTTTCAATTATTATTTTGGTGCAAACCCTTTTAGTAGGTGCTGTACTCTGTGAAGTTTATTGTGTCGTATGCTGTATTGCTGTCATTATGTTTTTACTGTTTGTGGTTTCTGTTTTCTTTAACAATATTAAATCTATTTTTTAAACAGTTACTTAAGGCCCTGCCTACCCATAAATGCACGGTTCTAAACAAAAGAATTTAGAACAAAATATATTTAATAATTCAACCTTGTTGTTTTTTATTTATTTTAGTAACATATCTGGGCATCTTTCATAATTCTTATGGAATTTTCAAACCATGCTAAAAATAGTTATTGAAATATTTTCATTAAAATGTTTCCATTTCAATGCATTTTAAATGGGAAAACAAAAATTATTAATGGATTTATTTATTTTCTTTGTACAATTAAGCTAGAATGTTTGTTTATAACATACTATTTAATGAATAATTTCTTTTTCTTTTTAGACATATTTTTTAATTTGGGTTAGCTTCAATAATCACGACGATATTGAGCTCTAACGACTCCCAAGTCGACTCTCTAGTCAAAATACATGGTTTTAAATACAACTTTTCCTTCTGCAACTAGTTATCATAGCTGATAATAGGTGCCGTTAGTATGATCATTACCCATTTACAAGCTAGTATCATTTTGCAAGCGTTGGCTAACCTGCTGTATCGGAATGCAGGCGGCAATGGAGGGTTAAACTAATCTCTGTGACCTTCTTGAGTCAAAGAAACATTAATACCATGTACGTTAGGATAAGAAGGGCCAATGTCCAATTATGAAAATTTGCGTAATTAAATATAAACAATTAAACATCTTAATATATTCAGTAACTAAAATACACACAAAGTCTTCCTGCTGTGTGAATAAATATAGTTGGTCCCTACTTACTTCAATGAGAGTATTACTCTAGTGACACATTATTTTCAAAGAAAAAGTGACATGCTTCTCCATACACAAAGTTTTATGACATTAGCCCTTATTTAACTGAGACAGTAAAACATGTAAAATTCTTCACTCTTATCTTATATTCTTTCTTGAGTTTTCTCATTCTTTAGCACTACACGTTGTAATAAAAAGTGTTAATATTCAAAGTAAATGAAAACTACTGTACATTGAATTTTTAATCCACTATTATAATAAATAAAAATAAACATTCCTGCTCATATCAAACATAGTTATTTTAAATAAAGTTTGGTCTAAATGTAATTTGGAGACGTTCTCAGTATAATTTTATATACTAGTTTTTATTTTACGGTCTAGGATTTGACTCTCATTGGACTTTGGAATAAGTTATTTTTCAAAAAGTTAATGAACGAAGTTTTTGGTAGTCAAGATGTGAAAATGTTAATTTTATTTTATTAGCGTGTTAAATGTGATTACTTTTAATTTGAACCTGTTGCATTCTCGCAGTTTGTGCGCTCGTTTTGGAAGAAATGTATCGAATCCCGAACAATAAGTACCCACGGTAATTACTTTTTATATAATTAACAATATGTGACCTTTTTGCTTTCGAACAAAATCCAATGGATTGTATAAATTTTGAGGTGGAGAAGTATTTACAAAATATTATTTTATATCCTTGTGAATAACAAGTTTATGAAGAAATGGTGCACAAAGAAACTCAAAGATATAATTGATTATTTAACAACTTGTAGTAAAGGGTAAGTTTTTTTAATGGTATGCATATTACTTGCGCTTAGGCTATCTGTATCTACTAATTTAAGTACAATGGATGAGCAGCGATACTATTTTATTTACTGTAGAAATAATATCAAAATTAAGATACAAATAAATACTTCTATATAACAATGCAGCGATTATTCTGATATTTCAAGTACTTTTTTTTTTTTAAGAAAAGCTCTTAGCTGAAAGTAAATGTTACTAACACTCTGTAACGCACTTATTGTATGTTCAAAATCTCTTGTGCCTTGGCCGAGTTCGTATCACGCTAATACTAAGTAATTTCAACCTAACAGGGAATGGAACTAGTCAAGCTACTAGAGCTGATTAATTTACGCACTCAGAGCTCAGTCATAGCACTTTAGCAATATTGACCACGACATGAAGCCGATGATAAGTAAATATATATTTAAAACCATTAAAATTAATGAACTTTTGTGTTCCCTATGCCATAAAGTAAGTAAGTATTTGATACCCGACCGCCTCTGTTGTATAGTGGTCAGATTTACTGGCTTCAGATACTGAAGTCCCAAGTTCGATCCCCAGTGCCCCTAATTCTGTCTGTGAAGCAGTGGGTCTGAAACGGAACCAAAATCAACCTCGTGCGGACAAATGAGGAGATTATTGAATGAATAAGTAGCGCTTCAGTCTAGAAAACTGTGATAGAAGTCTGGAGGACTCGTTGTGCTAACCACATGGCACCCTCAGCTTGAAAATGTTGGCCCTATCTTTGCCAACATACGGCAGCCTCTCGATGTGTATAGCCTGCTTGCAGGCTGACACCATGGAGATATTACTCAAGTTAAACTCTACCAATAGGATAAAAAATTATTCCCAAAAACATTTATTTCTGGAAAATTGTGTAAATCCTATAGATGTTTGAAAACTGTAAACACCGTATTAAATAACAGATACCCACTTCAGTGGCTGAGTGGTCTAAGGTGTCACTAGTGTTAAATTGGCCTGCTGATAGCGGAGCACTTGGGGTGCAAATCCTGGTCGAGTCTATTGAGGGTAGTTTTTCCTAAATTGTTTCCCCATCTTCCAAAATAAAAATGCTGGTAGATAACCTCTCAAATGCTTCTTTCCTCATTACCACCCAATTAGATTATCATATATGCGTATAACATGAACAGGTAGTATGACGTGGTAATATCAGTAATAAAAATAACAGATATATTTATAGTCAAAATTGTTATAGTCTTCGAAATGAAACTGCTTTTAAAATATGTTATTGCCTCCTTAGCCTTTAAATTTTAAAAATTAGCCAAAGCACAGTGGCCAAATTTAGCACATTAAATTTTAGTTATTTTTTATTTTACCTGCTTACTAATAAACTCAAATAAATGGTACGACAAAATCGTAGGCTACATACTCAATCGTATAGGTTATTTATTATAGTTAGTGACAAAACCTTCAAAATAAGTTATCTCTAATTTTACCTTAAATACATTTTTCTCTGATAAATAAGTGTACATTATTATTTATCACTACCCTCACCAGATATTTATTTGAAAAAATTTCAATAGTGGTACAACAGCATTAACCTGGAGTCACGTGACACTTTGATATGCTAATTACTCAAAATGGGTACGGGTACAAAACGGTACAGAACTAGTACAAAACTTTGGCATGAAAATATTCAAAAGTGGTACAACAGCATTAACCTGGAGTCACCACTTTGATATGCTAATTACTCAAAATGGGTACGGGTACAAAACTTATTTGTGTTACAAAACGGTACAAAACTAGTACAAAACTTTGGCATCAAAAAATTCAAAAGTGGTACAACAGCATTAACCTGGAGTCACCACTTTGATATGCTAATTACTCAAAATGGGTAAGGATACAAAACTTTGGCATCAAAAAAAGTTCAAAATTCAAAAGTGGTACAACTGCATTAACCTAAAGTCACCACTTTGATATGCTAATTACTCAAAACGGGTACGGGTACAAAATGGTACAAAACTAGTACTAAACTTTGGCATTAAAAGGTTCTAAATTCAAAAGTGGTACTACAGGTTAGTGGACGTCTAGCTGACTGGAATGAATAAGCTAATTTTTCTGCTCGAGAGTGTGATTGTATCTTGACGTTATGTCTCCCCACGTTTAGTCAAACTTGGTCGCCTACACACTTTACGGTCCGGCACTACACTTCTTATCTCTCTCAATTCTTGGAAAAAAGTTTGCTTGCTGCCTTTACTGATTACCGGTCGTGGTCGCCAGTCTCCCAATTGTTTAAACAAACCAGTAGTTCTGCCAACCTGATGGCTGGAATCCACCAGTTTGTATAACGTTAGCAACGCCATCTATTTTAGAGCTGAAAGCTCAACACGCCGCCAGGGAGGGTAGGCAGGGCCTTAAATGTTTTCCGAACTTTCTGCAGCCGAAAATAGAAAATGGAACGCAAAAAGTTACAAGAAACTAAGTCAAGCGCTAAACTATATTGTAATATTATTTAATGAAGACAAGCACTAGTAAAGAAATTGAAAGTGAAATTGAAACTCAATGTAACAATGATCATCTCTTGAAACAGCGCTGAGAGAAGGACGAATATATCTCAGAAGATTTAATAAATACTAATGACGATGATTCTAACATCACAAAAATTACTGATCACAGTGATAAGAGTTATGTGACTGATACAATCCAATAAATTAATAAATCATGTGACAAACTGAAATATCCGCGGCTAATTATTTCAAAGTGCTAAGCGCAACTGAACTTAATTTTATTATTTCGCAAGGACCCATCTTGACAGTATTAGACAGCTACTCTAAAGAAGGTACAAAAATATAATTTTTTAACATATTTTATTATTGGCTTGGTTCCAACGGCGAGAAGATTAGAAAACGATGGCTAATGTATTCCCAGTCTAAGGGAAGTGTATACTGTTTTTGTTGCAAGGTATTTAACACGGCATCACCAGAACTACATTATCTGATGAAAATGGAAACTGTGATTGAAGGCACATCGAAAAAACTCTTTCCCAACATGAGACGTCCTCTAAACACTTAAAAAAAGTGCTACGAAAAATGGGTTGAAGCAGAAAGGAGGTTAAATACTGACAAGACAATTGATGATGAAAATCAAAGATTTATTGCTCAGGAAAAAGAGCAATGGAAAAATGTCCTCACGGGACATCTTGCCCTCATACAATTTCTTGCCCAACACACCATGGCTTTTCGAGGAACTCACGAAGCCCTCTAAAGCAAAAACAATGGAAATTTTCTCAGGCTCGTAGAGTTGATTGCAAAATTCGATCCTGCTATGAAAGAACATATTACCCGAATCCCAGGGAAAGACAATCTCAGATGTGTAACATATTTGTGAAAGAACATTCAAAATGACATACATAAGGTATAGTTTTAAAAGAGCCATATATAGTATTCTCCACAGTGTTTTTAGAGGGTGGGGGTGGGGGGGGCGCAAAATTAGAGTTTAGCACACACAAAACATTTGCCTTAGACCGACCCTGCAACTTAGTATCTACAGATATAAAACCATGCACAGATTGGGTTACCATGAAAAGCTGAAGATTCTCTGGAAAAGTAGGGTTTTCTTTGGACACAATATATTATTATTGGCAACACCCTGAACTCTTAACCTTAAAATTGAGTGATCATTTGATAAAACCAGTTCAGTCATTTTTTCGTAATGTTAGTTATTGTAAAAGGGCTTATCAAATTAGATATAAAAGAAGAGGCAAATATTTAAGAACAAAGAAGAGGAAGAATAAGAATAAACAATTCAAAAAAAATATGGTTTTTTTTTAACCTAATATATCGGTTTGTTTGATAAATATACAAATAATTGCTGAAATTTTTCTATTTGTTGTACCATGCCACTAAATTAAGAGTTTAGTTGGTATTATTTATAGCCAAAAAGAAATATTTCCTTTACAGATAAAGTTGCCATAATATTTCAAAATTTATTGCACTCTACCATTAAAGTTTTTACGTCTTTTCTCCTACTCGTTCTTGCATACGGGACTTGAGTTGGATGGTATTATTTGTAGCCAGAAATAAATATTGTATATATACAAAGTGAGGCCCAAATAATTAGATGTTTAGCTACTTTAAAACTAACACTTTAATTGTAAAGTAAACACTCACTAGATAAATAAAAGAAAATCACACACTGGTGCATCCAAGAGGGGGTGGGGGTCAGGGTTACAACCCCCCCCCCCCAGACCTCGCTATATACCTTCCTCTTTCTCGTTCCTAAAGCTGTTGAGATCATTCATGAGAAACTCTACAAATGTAGACAGACTTATTGAGCTTCATGTAAATACATCCAGAGGTGTCAGTTACGGACCTATATGGAAAAATGCCAGGTCTGGCTCAGAAATGGAATTGGCCAGATCTGGAAATGCCAATTTTGCCCCAGATCTGGGCTTTTCTGACCTAGATATGGACCAGTTCTGGCCAGATATGATATTTCTACATAGGGAGTGTGAAGTTTTCATTGAACTTTCTATGAAGCCAAGGAAAATTAACATAATACTAAAGTGAATTAGTTCAAAAGTGATTTTGTGAGTTAAGAGATAGTGCAAGTTGCTCATTAGAATTTTCAGATTTTAGTTCATAAAATAATTTTATAAATTATATTTTCAAATTACAATTAATTGAAATTTGCATGTTTGTATATTCTAGCAGTATGCATGAATAAAATTTATTTCATAAAAACTTGATTGTCATAATAATTACAGAATTATGACCGTTTTTATAAATTTTACATTATTTCGGATTTTATTTTATTTATTTTGATGCATTTGCATTTTGGAGTACTTAAATTTTAAAATTTTCCAGTGGAAAAACCAATGGGTCTCGCTTAGTTGGTCAGTGAAACTAACCCCTCCACAAACGAATTCTGGCTCGGCCAGTGAAACCACATATTACACTTTTTGAAGATGTCACTCAGGTAAGATCCACCGGACGTCAGGAAAATCTCAGAACGTTGTCCAACACTTTCCTCAGAATATACCATATATCGTCTAATTGTTTCCACCTCACCTGTAGGTTACACATTCATGTACAAATCAGGACTTCCAGGATGATGTAAAAAATTAAAGTTGAAAATTCTCTGGGAAAATCCTATTTTCGTTGGATTATTCCATGGGGTAGAGCTGAGTGGTGTCCCGACATAACGTACCACCGACAAAACGGGAGACGCGGCAGTAGGCCTAAAGTCAGTTGGCCTAAAATTCATTTGGCCTAAAAGTCATTTGGCCTAAAAGTCAGATGGCCTAAAAGTCATTTGGCCTAAAAGTCAGATGGCCTAAAAGTCAGTTGGCCTAAAAGTCATTTGGCCTAAAAGTCATTTGGCCTAAAAGTCATTTGGCCTAAAGTCATTTGGCCTAAAGTCATTTGGCCTAAAAGTCATTTAGCCTAAAATATAATGTTAAAACCCTCGGGTATCTCCGTAAAATAAGCACTGTTAGTTTTTTCATCTGATTATAGATAGCACAAGTGATGGTAGATGGTGTTAAGATATTTCTAAAAATATAGACTTTATTTAAACACAGACTTACTCTATTTACTTACTCTATGGCATTAAAAACTAGAAAGCTCATTGCTGCACTCACGAAAGTACGCCACCTATCCCTATCTTGAGCTGGTTCTATCCAATCTATCTCATTACATCCTATGTTTCTCAGGTCTATCCAAATATTATCCTCCATCTGCGTCAAGGTCTTCCTAGTGAGTGGTCTTTTTCTATTGGGTTTGCCATTCAATACCTTGAACGCGGTTCTAAATACTCCCATTCACGCTGCATGACTTGCCCACCATAACCTGCAAGATTTTATTACCCTATTAATGTCTGGTGATGAGTACAGGGTTTTCAGCTCATCATTATGTAGCCTCCTCCACTCCTTACTATCTTAATTTATTTTTGGATCAAATATTTTCCTAAGCCCCGTGTTTATGAATACCCTTAATTAATTTTTGGCATGTAAGAAAAGAGACCACGTTTCACTCTCATAGAGAACAACCGGTAAAATTATGGTTCTGTATATTCAAAGTTTTACATTTCTTGACAGCAGGTGAGACAACCTATATTTATGTGAGAAAGTATGTGAGTAGCCATGGATGTTTTATAAGGCCTAAAGGGGTCTGCGAGCAAAAACGATTAGGAATTACTGCACTAAAGCAATGTTAACTCACATACATGCAAAGAAAAACTTGAGCTATCCTAAAGTTTAACTAACAATGACGAATGACCCTTCCCTCACCTCTGACAAGACATCTTGTGAATGTGAGGAATGCCAGGCCGCCACCGTGGTTCGGATTCCACGTTAAGCTGTAGGTCCTTCATTTCATCTCATAATCACCCTACCATTACACATTAGCGTAAGTGCGTACAACCCGAACGGGTAGTAAGACGTGGTGCTAATAATAATAATGACGAATGAAACAAGTTTCGCATGCCAACACCAATGTCATAATTCCCTTAGTTAGCCGTGTCTATATTCTATTCTATACTACTTATCAAACAAAGTGTCAGTCTGTAGTTAGAAACTCTGTATGTATGTCTGTATGTTGTCTAAGATCTTTGGAAAAGATTTATTTATTTCGATGGAGTTTTTTTAATGTGTAGGATATTTATACAGGTAGGTTTTTCCATATAATTCATATGTTGTCTTATCAGTGAGCTAAGCAGTGTCTAGCAGTGTCTAAAAACCGACTGTAGGTGTCGTTTTTTGCATCTTAAATTTGTATCAATTCAAATATATTAAATTTTAATGCATACATCTTTTTAAAACCCTTGGCAACAATGTGTTTCGAAAGAACAAGAAATGAATTGTAAATCTCCTTGGCAACGAGTATTTTGAAATATAAACAAACATGAATAATTCCTTACGTATAATTTGATAATCCTATTTACAGTAATAGAAATTCTGAGAAAACTACTGAACAGATTTTGAAAAACGAACACTCAATTTAAAGGTTAGGTAAGGACTATAGTTGAGTACAGGATGCTGAGAGAGGAAGATGTGCTGCCTGCAGATGCAGCAAATCTTGTGATTCTTAGTGTGCGGCCAGCTAGACGTCAATTTTAGGCTCGCCTTTCTCTCCAGAGTCGCCACAGGTATACTGGACCAGATATATTGCGGGATCTAAAATGTGATAACTATGGACTTTCTAAAGGTGAAATAAGATTATTGGGTGGTTAAGACCAAATTCACAAAGCGCGAACGAAGACAAACTTTTCAGGTGGAGCCTCCAAACAAACTAAATGCTGTTTACTATGTTACCAAAAATGTTGCCCAGTGTAGATGCACCTCAACAATGCTGCCAATATGCTACCAACATTTATTTGATGTTTACCGCTCACTAACGGGAAACCGTCAACATGTCGCCAATATTTAGAACTGATTTTCACGTTTTTGTTGACGATTGTGCCATCACCACTTGTTTCCAACAATGTTGCTGCGGAGTGAACGCAGCTTACTTAGCTTATGTGGAACGGTGCAAAAAATAGACAAATTACAGCAAATGTTTATATGCTAAGCAATCCAATGATAGTAGGTTAGAAAGATCGTATATTTTAATACTAAGCGCTGATTATTAATTGGCTGTTATAATAGCTCAGAGCCATCTTAGGTGGGGGACCAAAGCAGCCCTGGCTTCTCTTCAGAAGAAACCTCGTAGAAGAGTCAAAACTAAACATTAACTTAAAAATATTCACTAACTATCAAACAGTTGAAAAGAAAGTATTTTTTAAGTTTAGAGAAAGCTACGTCCGTACTTATTGGCAAGTCATAGAACGCAGGGTGGATTGAGAGATAAGGCCACTGCCTCACAGCTAGCGATAAGAAGTACAAATTTTTACTCGTACTAATCTCATATTGTCTATAGCTTACTTATAGTCTACAGGTCCGCCCAGTGGATTAAGGGTCTATGGAAATGGAATTTCGAGGGCCCCCTTCACACACACAAATTAACTTAATATAGTGTTGAAATATTATGTTCGTAAATCTAATGTAATTGTGTGCATGAATAAAATATAAAACCTTCCTTCAATAACTTCCTCCACAGTTTTATTTTCATTCTTATCAAGCTTCATTTTTGTCCAAGCGTTAATTTAAAATCTAAAATATCTTTTGAACTTTTTAAAGTATGATGTTCACTTTTACGGAAAGCCAAGTATTTGACATAAACACCGACAAGAAATCCGTGCGATGTAAAAATATCAAAATATTAGTATTTATCAATAAACTCCATCAAACTACCCGGAACTTATGAAAGAAGCACAACAAGCGTTGCTTCATAGAATCAACACTCTCTACATCGTCCTGGATGGCCGACCACCCTAGTAGCTAGAGGAGGAGTTGCAGGGGACCTGGTCATCTTCAACTCCCGCCACCGCAGATCCAATACTACAAGGAGCAGCCCGGCTACCAGCAGTCACTCAGGGGACGCGGTGGCGGAAATACCGGACGCAGGAAGTAAAGAAGAAATGGGTACACAGATATCTGAGAATACTGGTGCCTTATATGTTATTGTAAGCCATGTACTACCTTTTGTTTAGTGAAGTTAGCCTAGGGTGGGCCCTCTTGTCATTGGTGGCTCTCCTCCCAGACCATCCCCTTTGTTTTCTGTGTTTAAAAATATACTTTAAATCAATCTTAAATGCACGTGGATTGTGAATACGGAAAACTCGTTTTCGTGAAATAGAAATATTTGTGTGGTTGGGGGCCTCGAGAAGTAAGACCCTGGGTAAAACTGCCCCATTTGCCCCCATCAGTCAGTGCTTAACACAGCCGTACTCTCTCAGCGGCCAAATCCGTCATTTAGAGAAAAATGTATGCGTTGTACTCTGGACTTAATAATAATAGTAGTAATATTATTATTATTATTATTAATATTATTATTATTATAACCAGAGCGGTTAGTAAGACGTGGTGCTAAATAATTACAATTCCACTAAGCTATGCTATAGGGACCAGCACGATATTTTAGGGCATTCCCCCCATCCCTCGATCCCTAGACAGTTGTAGATAGTCAGTATGTTTGTGTGGACTTCTGAGTAAATCCACGCGCATGTGCATTTTAATTAGTTGGCACGCGCGGCTTGTTCCTTTGTGACTAGTGATGTGGGCTAAATTATTATTATTAGCACCGCGTCTTACTACCCGTTCGGGTTATACGCACTTACGCTAATGTGTAATGGTAGGGTGATTGTGAGATGAAATGGAGGACCTACAGTTTAACGTGGAATCCGAACCACGGTGGAGGCCTGGCATTCCCCACATTCACAAGATGTCTTGTCAGAGGTGTAGGAAGGGTTTGGAAATCAGATAAATCTGTGCCGGGACCGAGGATCGAACCCTGGCCGCCAGCATAGAAGTCTGACACCGTACCCCTAGACCACCAGGTCACCGATGTGGGCTAAAGATTACTACATGTGCTTTCTAATTAGAGTAGCGCAGGTGCTCCGAAAATGGTGGTGCACTTCCAGGAAATAATTTTAAAAATAAGTCAATAATTGAAAATATTTTTATTATATTACGATCCCTTTTCCAAAGCCTTGATTAGTGATGTGTCTAACCATTTTTTATAGCTAGATAGTATCTATCAATGAATCGCATATATAATGATTAATTGAATCAATATTATAACTGTGATCAATAAAAAATTAAACATGTATATAATTTTTTTTACTAAATATATATCCAAAATTAAAAACAATTAGACAACGTTTGAATTTCGTCAACAATGAGGTAACCTCTAAACACGAACTAAAATGGAATGAAATAGTTATAAAAACCCACTCACATATACAAAGACAATATAGAAAATTATTGTCTCGTTTGAGTAGTCGACGAATATTTTACTGAAAATACTATAAGTAGAAATAGTTGTTATTGGAACCAAGATGTAGGACTTATTAGAAGCAAGTGAACCCTAGTGCGAAGTAGCGCTTGTAAGTATTTTCGTGTAGAGACGCGGGTTCAGACCAGGGGCAGGTCTACATCAACACTTAACATGTCCTTCGAGTCTTTCTAGTTTCTTGAATAGTTATGTATAAATTCATCTAGTATGAAGAGTATTGCGCCTTATACCGAACGGCCAACACTGTGGTTCATCCAAAAGAAGATTATGGTATGGTAAATTGTTGCTTTACATAAAATATATTTTCAAATATTCAACAGTATCAGCACTTGCAACAAAATCCAGCCTATTGATTCATCCTGCTGTAACGTTGTTTATTACAACATTGTTTATTTAAAACGTTGTCAATAGTCTCTGACTCTCGTTTTACTTAACGTTGTCCCAGACTGGCTACAGTGTTGTTTTTAACCCGATTAAATCAAGCGTCAAGTTTGAATCGTTTGACAAACGCCTGATAACCGTTCGCACTATGCAAGAGTCATGCAGACCCCGTCACGAGGGGCATTAACTTGGAGAACCACTTTCAAATTTTGAATTTTTTTTCTATGTCAACAGTTTGTTTTAGTTTTATACCGTTTTCTACCACAAACAAAAAGTTTTATACTCCCACCATTTTGAGTAATTAGCATATCAAAATTGCCACTCCAAATTAAAAGGTAATTCGATCTTTATGATTTTGAACTTTTTTCAATAAAAACTTTTTTGTAATAATTCTGTATCGCTTTGTAACATAAATTTGGTTTGCGTATGATATCTCGCCATATTAATCGAGATTTATAAAGTATAATGTAATTAATATACTACCTCAAAAGCGGATCCAAATCATTTTCATAGGGAGGAATGGGGGTGTCATAATTATAAATTACATAGTTACTTAGAATACTAGAGTTCTGATTAAAGCCATTTAATAGTTTCTCATTCATATTTGAGCTTATGTATTTTTTTAAACAGTGGCTCTCCTCTTATATTTTTTAAAATCAGTTAGTTTATATTATAAACTATTTAGAGTGGCCCTCCTTCAACAATTTTTTTTGTAAAATTGTTCACTCTAGAAGCTATGCATAGTATTCACCTTGATTTTAAATAAATAAATTATTTTATGTCCTAAGCAATAATTATAACAAAGTTGTTTCTCGCCTAGAAATATTTCAAATTTGGATGCACCTCTAAGCTATTTGGAGTGATTCTCACTTTAATTTTTTATTCTAATTGAGTGACCACGTTGTTGTGATAATTACCCAAAATGGATGGGGTAAAAAACATTTATTTGTGGTAAAAAACTACTGCAAATTGTTTGCATAGAAAAACTCCTAAATTCAAAAGTATTACCTCAGAATTAACTTTGAGTGATCACTTTGATATTCTAACTATTCAAAATGGGTGGGGATGTAATACATTTTGTTTGTGGTACAAAACAAGTACAAAACATTGGCATCAAAAAAAGCTCAAAATTCTAAAGATGTAAACACCTCTTAATTTGTAATTGCCATTTTGATATGCTTAATAGGATTACTAAAAATGGGTGGGGTACAAAACTTTTTGTTTGTGCTACTAAACGGTACAAAACTATTATAAAACATTGGCATTGACAAAAGCTCAAAATTCTAAAGTGGTACTCCTGCAGTAACTTAGATTGAGTACATTGATATGCTAACTACTCAAAATGGGGGATTGCGGGTAGGGTACAAAACTTTTTGTTTTTGGCACAAAACGGTACAAAACTGTGTCACAGAAAAAAATTCAAAATTTGCAAGTGGACCTCCCCGTCACGCACCCTTCTCCTTCCTCTCCAACAGCCTTTCTAAGTCATTGTTGAACAGAGCTGTCCGATGCTCCCCAAGACCGGGCGGTGTAAGTCGAGTTACCCACATCGTAAGAAAATTGGGGTATATACCAGTTTGCTAGTAATGGGAAGGTTGGGCTTCGAATACCGGATGGGTGGGAGGCCCACAAAAGTGTTTTAAGAGTTTTACACTCTACCGCTATGTGCTATTGAAAGAAGCTTATTGTTAGTCATCATAACCTCTTTTTGTATCACAACAATACGGCGATAGCAAAAAAGAAAGCATTTATGGGCGAGGTTTTCATGTCGCCAATGTTAGATTACTCAACCGTACTGGATCAACGAAAGAATTACAAATATTAAACATTACAAAGCAAATTTAAGTGCTTTTACAATCGTAAACAAATACAAATGGTAGTTAGTATGTGTAGTATAAATAAGTTATTTTTGTTGTACTTTATTAAGTATATTCTCTTTCTACCATATATGGGGAGGGTGATTGGGGTGCTTTAGTTTTAATCACTACGGTACTTAAAAAGTTAAAACCATAAATTGAAACCTTAGTTATTCATACTCTTCTACTGGTTGACTGGATTGCGTGTTATTGTGAAAAGTTACTAGTGCTCTCTAGCTTCTTACCTGATCACAGGAACTAAAGTGCAGTGAGACCTGTATTCTTTAGAGCAGTGGTTCTCAAACATTTTACTCTGTGACATTCTTTACATCCAAGTGAGGAAGTTGCGCCACGACCCCTCTACCCTCCACTCCCCATCCAGTGTTGTATGATTTGAATACAAACATTTTGTAGGTTTATTGTAATTATGTATACCAATGCATATTGTTACATTTTGTTAGGAAATTAGCCAAGTAAAAATTAAAAATTATTCTAATTAAAACAGTTTTATATAAATAAGTTCTACATCTAATAGTGAATCTAATAGTAAATAGTGACACCAAAGAAAACTCATGTATTTGGAAACGATAGTATATACTATTTAACTAAATTGGACACATTCTGACCTCTATTAACATCACAATACATCATAGCGAATGTTTCCGAACAAAACTTAGACATCGAACATTTATTTAAAGTCATTTGGCCTAAAAGTCAGTTGGCCTAAAGTCATTTGGCCTAAAATGTATTTCGAATACAAAAATTGATTTAATTAAGTTCGACAAAAGTCATTTGGCCTAAAAGTCATTTGGCCTAAAGTCAGTTAGCCTAAAGTCATTTGGCCTAAAATCATTTGGCCTAAAATCATTTGGCCTAAACTTTAGGCCAAATGACTTTAGGCCAAATGACTTTTAGGCCAAATGACTTTTAGGCTAAATGACTTTTAGGCCAAATGACGGGTACTCGACAAAACGTACCACCGACAAAACGTACCACTCACCACTCAGGAGAATGTCTAATATAAATTTCCTAATTGTGTCTTATCAACAAAAAGGGGTAACGTCGAGATTAATAAAAAAAAACTTGTGTTGGGCGCCACTCCTGGAAGCTAGGAGAACTAATAATAATGATAAAAAAAAAATATAAATAAACTTTAGCTCGACTAATTTGAACAAATGCACGACGACTCTAAATGCTCGAGACCTCTGGGTGTGCTCGGGAACTTTTACCTAGATATTACAATGTCAATGTTACAATGGTGTGTTGTAGACTTCCACAAAAGTTGAGAGTACTTAAAATAATAAAAAAAAAAAAAAAATAGCAATTTAAATACAATGGATCATAAAAAAAAAACAAAAAAATGTACTAATTGAGATTACAATAAAAAAAAAAACAATTGTTGAAACTTTTGTGGGTTATTATTATTATCATTATTGTTTCCCTTTTACTACATCCCAAACCTACCTAAGGATATCCGAATAAATATAAGGCTAATATGACAAAATAAAATATATGGTATTACATAAATTCTTAAACAAAGTTAAACAATTAAATGAACAATCTCTGAAATGATTAAATTTAGGAGTTTTAATATATATATATATATAATAATAGAGTGAAAGAAAATAATATATGTATAGGCTAAACTTTTATAGAATATATAGTTTTGAGTAAGACAAAAAAAAAGGTATTGTTGAGGAACACAAAAAAAAAATCAATAGAATTAATATTTTTACATAAAAAATAAAATATTAATCAATTCCCTGGAATAGATAGAGTCTGAGTGTATTTAGTCCTTTCTGAAAGTTTTTGCATGTATCATAGCTTGATAAATAAAAAAAAAAATGCGAAATAACATATATTTAAAATTGGAGATTTGGCTGGACCTCACCAATGAATTCATCCATGTTGAATCCAGAATGTCTGAAGTCTGTTTCCTTTTATTTATTCTAACTCGTCCACCATTTGAAGAAATAAACACTCTAGTTCGTCTCCAGACACTTAACTTTCCATTTGAGTACTTGTACTTTTACTTTCGAACCATTGTTCCACTTGAAAACTAAATTTAATTAGGAGCTATATAAATTTGCTCCATGTTAAATGACACTCCGGAAGAAAAAAGCCTCATCCTCTTCAAAAAATGTTCTCAGTTTTAAACTTAAAAAACGTTCTATTTTCTACTAAGTCCAAAGAGAAAACTAATACAATAAAATAAAAGATAAAGTGTTGGCTATGAACTGTTTATAAAATAAGATACAAATTTAGTATCAAGATTTAAATATATGTCAGTGTTTCTTAAGAGAATTAAATGTTTATTTTAATCTGTCACAATTGAAATGCGCGCTATTTTGGAACGTCTTTTTTTTTTCTCTCTTTTTTTTTTACTACTTTTACAAGCACGAGACTCGCCACTCACTTGTTCATCATATCTGCGCATGCGTTAAAATAAATCATGGCTGACATCCAAAATAAATAGAAGAGTCAACAGACCTCTTGGAAGGAAATTAATATGTTTTAAAAAAAAGTAAGTGTTCTTCCTTAGGTCAAAATTAATTGTTTAAATTATTTAAAACAGTGTTAGATGTTCTATATTCTGTCCTTTTAATTTATTTTAATGGATGCAAATAGTATTATTTGTCACGCCGGCGACACAGCATGTTTCAAACGAAAATAAACCTGAAACTATTTACAAAGCTTGGGAAAAATATAAGGAAATAAATGGTAGGGTGGCAAATAACGTTACAAATGGCAGGGTCTTCTAATAACTCTTGAAATATTTACCATGCGACAAAAGTACCACTTCAACAACAACACGTCCCCCAGTGCCCACCGTCCCCCTCCAGTGGTCAGCCGGTTTTAGCCCCCAATAGTCATTACCACCGTGACATCTTAGGTGTACATGACGTGCGATAATTTAGAAGTGTTAACATGGATATAAAGCTAAGTGTTACTAATAAGGACGGTTTGTGCGCGTATTTCGAGAGACACGCTTACAGGAAGAAAAGACAAGCGAAGGATGGTACTATCACGTGGAGTTGTGTAAGGCAGCAATATGATAAATGTTTAGTTTTCATAAAATCAAAAGAGAATAACGTGTTTAGTTTCCCTTCAAGTGATCACATTTGTGGAGTCCCAAATGAAGCTCAATTAGAGGTGAAGGAGCGGATGAAATAGGCTAATAAAAGGGTTCGAGAAGAAGACATGTCAATTACCAAGGTTTACAGCGATACTCTAGGCAACCTTCACGACAAAGTTAACTTTGAACCCTGTTTTATAATATTTTGTGCAGTTTTGGATCCCCCTTAAATACCTTGTTAATCTTGAAACAAGCTTGTACATTTGATTTTCTAAGCTTGTTTCAAGAACTATTCGTGCTTTCTATGCTGTTTGGGGATGGAAGCGAGAAAATAAACACACGGACACTTTTATTTATGCTTATTCAATTATCATTTTAAATTGTATTATGTTATTTTTACAAGGTATGACTTTGTAGCCAAAATTCCGAGACAAGAGTCAGTGAGAAGAACTTTACAGTGGCAGAAATTTAAGGCGCAAGGAAATACCAAAGAACCTAACAACAGCAAAGAAGTTGTTTTCGATGAAGAAACACTGAAGATTCTTGGCGGTTCTTCTTTCCTGTTAGCTGATAACGGAGAAGAAAACATAATTATTATTTTTTGCTGTGAGAAGGGCAAAGATAGCTTGAAATGTTGTTAACATTTTTCATGAATGGTACTTTTAAGTGGTGTAGTAAGCAATTTTCTCAGATAGACAGCATTCATGAATATTTTCCGAGCACGAATAAAGAAACTAATATCCACCCCGTCTTGTTTGCTCTGTTACCCAATAAGAATAAAGAAACCTACATTCGCTTGTTTTTTTTTCATCCTTCAGGCTGTTCCAGAGTGGAAACCAGAAAGATTGAACGTGGATTTTGAATTGGCATTCATATATGCGATTCGCCAAGTATTTCCTTCGACAGAGATCAGTGGGTTCTTTTCCCACTTGATGAAATGCCTTTGGCGTAAAGACCAAGAACTAAGATTTTCGTTCGAGTAACGATAAAATGAGGAAATCCCTTTTCATATACGCATGTGTGCAACTCTAGCCTTCTTAAAAACAGAGGAAGTTCATGATGGATGACTAGAAATACACTTTCAAGCCCCAAAATTTGTGAAGATAAATCGTTTTTTTTATTACTTCGTAGATAATTGGCTAGAAAACCCGGAAATTCCAATAAAAATGTGGAATGTAATCAAAGGTGACACCCAACTACAAATGCCGGAGAGGGCTGGAAAAACCGGCTGAACATCCTCTTAGGAAGGCCAAACCCTAGAGTAGACGTCGTCATTTGTTATTTGTTTGAAAGGAGAGGTCGAAAAAACAAACTGTAAATTTTTGAGGTCAGAGTTGAACATTGCAGGCTCAAAGAAGAAGAAGAAGTATATAAAGTATGATGAACGGCTTGAAAGAATAATGAAGCATCGTTATGAAGAAAATGGACCCCTAAGATTCTATTTGAAAGCAATAGCCTACACGCAGAAAATGGGATGAATCAAAAGAACTATCGAGAAACTGAAAAAATGCTTGCTCTAGCATAACTAAAAAATCAAAATCACACCAAAAAAAATGACGAGAGGTTAACCACAGTTTATTTTAAACGCACCAATATAACTATAAACAATATATAGTCATTTTGCCAGTCCAAAGCATGGTTAAAGTGTGATGGAAATCAGCCAAACTAAAGAAAATCGTAATTTCGGCAAATATTTTTTATGCATTTTCTATGTACGAAGTGGTACGTTTTGTCGCGTGGTAAATAATCAAGAATCATTAGAAGACCTTCCGTAGGTAGCTTCCACCTTTCCACCTGAGTGGTACGCTTTGTCCCTGGTACGTTTTGTCGCGTATTCGAGCTGAGTAGCCGTAATTTAAAGGAAGTGTACTCACTTTAGTGTAAAGAGAATGAAATAAACTTCAGTGGAAACTCCAACTTCCTATTTAACGGCAATCTCGTGAAAAAGCATGTGAACAAGACGGAAGTCTATCTTATAAAACCCTTGCTGGTTTAGTACAAAGAATACATTCTCAACAGAGTATAATCCACCTTGGTGATCACATACGTAATTGACTGGATTGACTGTGATGGGAAAAGTGGGATTCGAATCCCAAATGAGTTTACTGTGGTTTAATTTTTATAAATTATTTCAAACCCTACCTCCATGCCAATGTGTGTATGTTTACTCAAAATTCTGTATCCCTTATTCATACCCCATTAATGTAATTAAATACGTATAGCCTTGCCGGGTAGTAAGACGCGCTGAAATAAACCATAGAGAAATATACAATTCTTTGATCGGCCTTTTTCCTTTGCCACAATGGTAAATTTATTACTTGAGGTTTTGTTATTATAAATCTATTAGATAAAACCAGAATAAACCACTAATATATAACACACTTTTAATGAAAACGTTCCACTAAAATAAATAAAAATCACATAAGTGGTATTGGTATACCGAGAAAGTGTACTTTTTAAGAACACCCGATCCCATTAATACATAGTTTTGATAATGTAATATTTTTCTACGTGTGTACATGTTATTTAGTGTACTTCTGTAGAGAAAGAGGTTAGGTCTGTATTTTTAATTTAATATTTAAAAATTGTTCTATCTTTTAACTCAGTGCATAACAGATATAAGCACAAAATCGCTTCTAAAATAGAATGTCACATGTTTTTTAGGGTAAATTATAAAATAAAAGTTAATAAGATGCATGACCTGTTTTGGTGGCTGCATGGTTTAAGGCATCACTCTTGTTTTAGACGAGACTACCTATGACGGAGAGATCTGGGTTTAAATCCCATTCCGGTGCACTGAGGTTTTTTTAATAGTTTTCCAGCCTCCTTCCACACAAATGATTGTATAAATTCAACATTCCTCATTTCTATGTCTGTAAATAGTACATATGCATATATCCTGAACATCAACTAGGAAGCAGTGCTGAAAAAAAAGGACACATATTCCTAAAAATAAAAGTGGTTTCCAGGTCATTTTTAATTTTTTCCATACCCACATTGTAAGTCTACTTGCGCATAAACAATATCGTCGAGCATGTCCGCCAGGTGCTCAAACCGGGATTCGTACCAATGATGAATTCAACAAATCTACAATCTCAACCCAATATTTGCACTACCTGTCTTATGTTTGTAGATGTTTTTCACGTGAATTGGTGAGTTTGACCAAATAAAAGTAGTGCAATCAAATTAATGCGTAACTAAACATTGAAATGAGACTCACATAGTGAAAAACTAATGTTAACTTGAACTTGAATCACTTGCCGACCTTCATCATAAACTAAATTTAATTTATTAAAAAAAAATAGACTCCATGAAACCGCCCAAACACTCGGAGGGAGGTAACAAGACTGGACAGAAGCTAAGATTATATTGTGAGAAATTTTAACAGATAGTTAGAAACAGCTGATATAAAATAAAACTTATTTGTCAGCGATTCTATGTAAGTACCTCCAAGAAGTGTTATTATCTACAGGTAAGTTCCTTTGAGTGGTCAGATAATTATTCTGCTGGTGTGTCATAATTTACCGGTAAGCTCTTGTTCCCACGGTGAAAGATCGTGCTTTGCATTGCGTTGTTTGTGATTAGTGTATGCTATGAACTTTTGGAAAATACACCACTTTCTCCATTTAGAATTAAGGGCACACTTCAAATCACGTTTTTTATCTGATAATATTTTATAATAATTATTATAACATTCGAGTTTCCCACAAAAGGAAAGAATAATGAATGAAGTTAAAGTACAAATTAAATGTTATAAGGAAGAGTGGTAAACTCTTTATAAATATTTTATGATATTTTAATATGTAATAAGACTTTATTTATCTAACTTAACAACTAAAATCTCGCACCAGTTATCGCATGGACTAAGGCACGGGTATCTCAAGAGAATGTATGGTCATAGGTCAGGGTTCTAATCCCTGTCGAGTGTCATGAGAGTGTTTTTCAAAATCGTTGATTCACTCCCTTTCTTCCAAATTGAATGTGAGTACACTTTTTAAATTATAGATAGTATTAAAGGTGACCTGGTGGTCTAGGGGTAAGGTGTCAGACTTCTATGCTGGCGGCCGGGGTTCAATCCTCGGTCCCGGCACAGTTTTATCTGATTACCAAACCCTTCCTTCACCTCTGATAAGACATCTTGTGAATGTGGGGAATGCCAGGCCTCCACCGTGGTTCGGATTCCACGTTAAACTGTAGGTCCTCCATTTCATATCACAATCACCCTAACATTACACATTAGCGTAAGTGCGTATAACCCGAACGGGTAACAAGACGCGGTGCTATTAACAATAATAATAATAATAATAATAATAATAGTATTAAATTCCACCTCATAAGTGTAAAATAAATTGATGACATAGCTAAGCTAGCTAGACACGGTACACAATAAAAGAATAATCAAAAACATTTGTTTAAAATTTGAATATTACTTGTAGGGTGACGGGGAGCTACGTGACTCAAAGAATGTCATTGAAAGATGTTATAGATTGTGTTCTTAATAATAAATGGGTATTAGAAAGTTAGTGCACTCAAGTGAATTAGCACTGTTTTCTTAAGATGAAGGCGCATAAGCGACGCAAGTTACACCTTTACCAACTTTCCATTCCTTCGATTTTTTGTTTATAAGCCCTTGCTAGTGTGAACATATTACGGTGAACTTGATTTAGTTATGTAATATTCTAAATTACAGTAATACTGGTTTTGCTTAAAAGTAATCTGCCATGGTAGCTAAAGATTGTTTTGTGAAATATGGCCAGAGGCACAAACAAATAAGTGGTTTAACTGGTTTACAGTGTAGTCTTGTTTGGGAACTAATTCCAGCCACAGTTGGGAAATGTCAGTAGTGTTCCACTATTACAATTTATAAGTACTCCGTCTTACTGGTCGATCGGTTTGTACGCATTAGTACTAATTTCTCATACGTGTGTTGGGTGAGAAAGGTTGGATTTAGACGAAGTGTACCCGTATTTACTCGAAGAGAGAGTGGGTAACCATTTAGACGAAACCACCCTCAATATATCAGGCTAAGCTTTGAACCACGATCTCCCTATCATCGGTAGCCTAGTATATGTCGAGAGTAGTGCCTTAGACCATACGACCCCCGAAGTGGGTGATTAGCGCTTTGATATTTAATCCATCACTTTTGTTCAACTAAAGTGAGCGTATACCTCCTTTAAAATCTACCTTCCTACTTCCTACTCCATTTGTACCGGACTGGTAGTAAGATGTGGTTGACATTTATTTATTGCTATTTTTCTTGACATGATTCATGTTTTACTATCCGTTTCTATGGCTGAATTGCGTCCCAAAATAAAATTTTTATATCAAGTGCGTCCCTCTTAAAAAAATAAGTGTGCTATATGAATTGCTTCCCTGTTTGAAAAGGATGTAACACAAATCGCATCTCTGTTTGAAAAGGGT
>JBCFYV010000012.1:52381064-52412160 GCA_039000515.1 Timema cristinae
CTACGAAGTTTTGAAAGATAAGTATGATGTCTTGGTAATATACCATAATTAAATAACAGTGTTAATATGTTTTAGAAGACTCTCCTGATAATATGTAGGGAATCCACAAGAGTTTAAAGGGTCTAAGAGGCTTTCGAGACAGTTTAAAGGGTTGTCACGCACATGGAAAATCGGAAGTATTGGGAAACATCAGATTTTTTTGTTGGAAATAAACGGTAAATCTCAAGGAATTATGAAAAATCTAATAAAAATACTTGAATATTTGTTAATTTGAGACATTTAAATTAAATATTAAAATAGGTGTTTGAATGGATGAAAAAGTGAACTTAAAACGCCGATTCAAACATGTATTTTTAACTCTTAAACAAGGATTGTGAAGAGACAAAATATGTATTTTATCATAAATCTTAAATCATCCTGTTTTAAATATAAGCAACACGACTTCACGATCAGTCATTTTGAAGAAAAATGAAATTTTATTACTCTTTTCTTCAAACTACAGCTGCCTGGAAAAAATAGAAAATCCTTCTGTAAAACCTGAAAGACTCATGGAATTCATTAGTAAGAAAATAGTGGCAGCCCTGTTTATGTTTATAAATACCACTGAAGCTATGTTTAAGTGTAAGCTGAAGTGATAAGGTGAAGAATTTATATTTTTATTAGGGCTGTTAAATTCGATTCCTTGATACCTCAATACTCTCGATACTTACTGGTATCGAAAGAATAGATCATCGATCTTAATATTACGATTCTTGCTACTCGATTCTTAGCTTTTAATAAAACTGGCAACTAATCAAAACGGCAACATACGAATTAGGTAATAATCGATTATCTCTCATATTAATTTAGTTAGCGTTTCACTTAAATGCCGGAAAATTGTAAATAAACGGTAATGACATGAATATAGTACGATCCCGAATATAATACGACCGTAACATTTGAGGTGTTCTAAATGAAAATTAAATGGTCTTGAATTATAATACGACCTGACATTATGACAGTATCAAGAGGTAGAAACTTAACAACTTTGACCCACTTTTTTTTTAAAGTATAAGTTAAGTGAGACTGTCCGAATATATAAAATCGATTCTAAACAAACAATTGATATATAATACGTAGACTAGGGATGGCATTTTTTCCATAATGTATCAATATATCTATCAATAATTGTATATTGAAAGCTACACTATTCCTATCAAATTAAAATGGCCGCTCGCCTGTAATTATATCCTCTGCCACTTTTCAATTTTTTATGTTTTTATTTAGCTCTTTGAATAAGACAAGTTTAATTAAATATATAGCAAAAATCGATGTAGTTAATAAAACTGGAGCAATAAAACGTTATATTTATTTTAATTCAATAGATTATCGATATATCGTTGCCAAAACTTCATCAATAATTTCTGGTGAGCTAACGTGCATAGGATCAGTTATGTTGGACGACTTGAAATGTTTCGTCTTTCCGTTATAAAATACGGAATTTATTGAATTAATTTGGAGTTTATTTGAATTTTTAGTTTTGAAGAATTCTCATGTCTAGTAAATAACTAAAATACTGTGAAATTAAAGTTTCAAGCGATCATATGTTTGTAATGGTCGAGTCCAAGTTTCGCATTGAAGCGGGAGTAGCGTATAAGGCTCGTTAGAATTTTTATGAAATAATGCTTGGAAATGTTCAAGAATCGGAATTAAGAACCAAAATTGAGATAAACAGGTATTGTGACATCTCTAATTTTTATTAGTGGTAAATTTAATTCCGAGGACTTCAGCCACATTATTGATGATTACGTCGCTATTTTTCTCCTAAAGCTGGGAGTGTGGAGTATGTGAGTAAATGGAATTGTTTTAGCAGTATTTACAGCTTAGCTTTTTTGCCTAAAATCAATAAAATATTGATTTAATAGAGACATTGCATTTATTTTCCCCATGATGATATTAACAGGTCTTAAATATCTGTCACGAACACATTATCATGTGATGAGAAACTTTTTAAATGAAGAGAAAAAGGTACCAATAAATTACAGGACACCCTGTTGGTATTAATATTATTATTATTATTTATTCTGTCTTACGACAGGTCCATTGCTTTTGTCAGCGAATTTAGACTGCCAATGCTTCCTGTCCTCTGGTTCTTCCTTTAATTTACAGAATTTTCTTATTTCCTTCAATTCATCCAATATTTGAACACCCCTTCTTCACAAGCTCCTCTTTCCTTCAACCTTTCCTTCTATGACGTTATGTAGAAAATGGTTCTCCTAAGGATTTATGCAATCCAGTTTACTCTGCACCAAAGAATCAAATCCAAAATGGTTCTTTTTTTACCCACTCTTCTTAAGACTTCTTTATTTGTCACCCTGTCTGTCCCTCTGATCTTTTCAAGTCTTCTTCAGAACCGCATTTCGAAGCGTTATTACTATGTGATTAAAAAAAACTATATGTTTCTACTGGAACAATATTTGATTTATTTTTAACAAAAAATAGTTTTGCCATAAAAACCAACAAAAACACTGCCCTTTCCTCGCGATACACACACTTCCACCTTAAAATATCAACATCTACTTTCTAATATAATGAGCAAAAAAGCTTGTGAATTGATATATCATATCTGGGAGTTTATTTTTAAAATATTTAAGTTTGTAGGAGACCTTTGACAAAACTACAATACTAGTAACAGTCAATATTCACAAAAACAAAAGCTTTTACGTTCGACTTAATTCAATAAAACAACCGTTTGGAATTGAGGGCTTTATTTTATTTTAAAGTATTTGCAGGAGCCCAAATCAAATGGGTCTACCAGGATATCTCCCAGTGTCCCGGTGGTACAGGTCACCCCTGTAAAGAACTCGACGTAGTTTAAAAGCTGTCTTTTGTTCTGGTAATTTGAGTTTAATCACATGAGTTTTGATGGTATCGTATGGTCTCAGTAATAAGTAATGAAATCTCTAGTGTTCAGAAGAAACGGGAGGTTGTGTTTAAAAGACATAATGAAGTCATTTTTGAGCGTTTGGTTACATCACTGTGCACTCACCTCGTCAGTGGAGGTGGTCGATATCTCTGAGAGTTTGGCCACCTGAATGTTCTGACCTCTACCGTCTTCTCTCAGCTCTAAATAACCAGATCCAGGGTTAAGAAGGTCACGAATGTTTTCATTGTATATCTCCAAGTAAGACATATTCACCTGTTAACAACATTTTTTAAAACATGAGTAGGAATACAAATGATATTAGAATGTGTGTTATTTCACTTGTATTTAAATTGCATCATTCAATTCCCAAAGATTCATTCTACTCTCCTATAGTGGGCCTACCTGTTATTATTATTATTATTATTATTATTATTATTATCATCATTATCACCGCGTGTTACTACCCGTTCGGGTTATACGCACTTACTCTAATGTGTAATGGTAGGGTGATTGTGAGATGAAATGGAGGACCTACAGTTTAACGTGGAATCCGAACCATGGTGGAGGCATGGCATTCCCCACATTTACAAGATGTCTTGTCAGAGGTGAAGGAAGGGTTTGGTAATCAGATAAATCTTTGCCGGGACCGAGGATTGAACCCCGGACCCTACCTGTTATTATTTGTTTCCTGGTCATTTAGGTATTAATAATTATCCAAAATATATGAATTTTTGGACTTTAAGAATGGAAAATTTCAACTTTAAACGATGTTAACAAGTCTGATTATGAATCAAATAGCCGAAGCTATTATTTATGCTTTTTATTGAGGAATTCTCCATCAAGGTATCATATTCTGAAAATTGACACCTGGATACGGGAATCGAACCCGGGACCTTTGGCAACATTAAGCCAACTCTGAATTGAAGGTGGCTGCGTTATCTGATAGCTCATGATCTTAATAAATGAAATCACACATTAGTATCCGATGATTTTTGCACGTCCATCATAGACTCTGCCTTAAAATATGAGTGAAGAATGACCCTGGGCAGGGGATGATTTCTAAATAGCTCAGCGGTTAGAGCTTTGGCGTACTAAGCCAAAAGTCCCCGTTTCGATTCTCATGTCCAGGTCTCATTTTTTCAATTTTTCATAAGTCTGTTTATGTTTAAGGTCATAAGAAGTATTAAGTTAACACCAAATTCATGTATTTTTGAAGGTTTTGTCAATATTTAACTTAAGCAAAACACCTGATTGGCAATATTTCTACTACCTATATCCTGATTTTGTTAGGAAGAACAGTTATTAAATCAATTTTAATACAGTCATACAGCAAGCCATGTTATATGTAGCTGTCACTTTTGAAAGATATTATAAAATACCTATAAAATAACACAAATAATATAGTAAATGTTTCCAATGTTAACCTCAAAGAAATATATGTTGATTCTGTTCTTCCACCATCAACGGTAGACTATGACAGCCGTATCCACCCTCCCAGCCATCTAGCACTATCCTTCTTAAGAATTAACAACGATAAGCTACTACTATAAGTAAAGCATTTGGCACGCCCAATGAGGAACATACATTATGTACCTAGGTTACTATAACCAATCCACTGAGAACTTATTGCCATTGCACCGGCTTCTCTAAGTAAATAACTTCCAACCCTACTTCAAATTCAAATCTCTCCCCTAGGCAAATTAATGTATAATAAAAGGAGAGTCCAGTTATACGGTGTTTTTTTATTTAGCACCACGCCTTACTACCCATTCGGGTTATACGTTTATATGGTGTACAAAGTAGTGGAGTTTTATATAGTCTATTTTAGAAAACAGTGGACCATTGTAACAGTTTCCCAATATTTTTAAAAATAGAATATTTTTTAGCACTGCATCTTACTACCCGTTTGGGCTATATGATTATGTACTAATTACGCTAATGGTTTTAGAGATTTGTAAGGCTATGTTCTGAGTAAATGAATCCACATTTGTGTAGAGGGAGAGTAGAAAACCATATTAGAGAAATCACCCTCAGTATATAGCCTACCGATATTCTAACCTTGATATACTTTTGCAGTCTAGTCTACTGCGAGAGTAGCGCGTTAGACCAGGCAGCCGCCAAAACGGGTAAAAAAAACAATTTTAAACTGATTCCAATTTCACTGCTGTTAAGTGAAGAATGCAGAAAGTCACATTTAAATACTTTTATAGTTAGAGCGTAATCTTATTTATAATTTACCGGCTAATCAGCCCTAAAATGGACTCTTTAAAGGGAGGAAAAAAGAGCAATATAATAACATTCGATGAGAGAGACCCTCTATACAGCCCTAGTAGTAAACATGATCAATGTTTGTAGTATCATTGTCCTCATAGATTAATTAGTAGATCAATGTAATGAGTGGAAATAACATTGTCTGTTTAGTGTAGGCAAATTATTTAACTATAGATCACAAACAATCTAAAGCACATGCAGAAAACTTCATTGAAAAGTGTGGCACTTAACATTACCGAATCTTTAGTTGGAGTCAAAGTATCGGATATAAATAATGTGATTAAATAAAAGTGTGTATAGTATTAAATACGTTTTAATTTCAAAAATAGATAAACAAATGCTTATTTTCACTAGATAATTATATTTTTTTCCCGTGTTTAAGTAACCGTCTGGGCTTTACGCTGACATTAATTACGCCAATGGAATAGAGGTGAGGACCCACTTCACTGTTGTTATTATTATTATTATTAGCACCGCGTCTTACTACCCGTTCGGGTTATACGCACTTACGCTAATGTGTAATGGTAGGGTGATTGTGAGATGAAATGAAGGACCTACAGTTTAACGTGGAATCCGAACCACGGTGGCGGCCTGGCATTCCCCACATTCACAAGATGTCTTGTCAGAGGTGAAGGAAGGGTTTGGTAATCAGATAAAACTTTGCCGGGACTGAGGATTGAACCCCGGCCGCCAGCATAGAAGTCTGACACCTTACCGTAGACCACCAGGTCACCTACTTCACTGTTCGAATTGTCTACAATGTCACTCCCGTAAAATGATTAGACTGCCAATATCGGGGAGATTGGGGCTTTAATTTCGGGTGGGTTGTGGATTTTCGTAAAAAGATTTAACTCCCCCCCCCCTCCAAACGGTCACAGTAATATTTCTTCTTAATTCTACCGTCCTCAGACTGATCAACATTTTAGTAAACTAATGAATCTTTGCAGCGATGGCTGTAGATTATTACAATAAAATGTGGTTCAAACTTTTTATTTAGAAAAGTTATATATAATAAACGCTCCCTCGACTTTCTAGTTAAAGGATTACTTGCCACAGACTTATTAACTTTACATAATATTTAGCTTTCGGTGTTTAATTTGAGTCAAAACGTATGTTTTCCCCCTTCACGCCACGATGAAAACTTTAAAATGACCCCTCTCCTACCTCACCCTCTATTTGTTACACCAAACCACTCAAGTAGGAATCGAGTTATTATTTTTCACCACAGCTAACTATTTTATTTAACGATATACAGATATACATGAATCATGGTTTTCATGGTTATGTAAACAAATAATGTTTGTACAGATGAACCACCGCCCACACAGAACGATAAAATGGAGGATTCTCTAAAAAAATTGAGTTTAATTTTTAGGCTACTATTTTTGGATGTTATCCTGGACCTCTAACCTTTAAAATGAGTGTTCGTTAGTCAAAAACAGTTAAGCCGTTTCGTCGTAGTCAACTACCGGAAATGGAATTATCCAATTATATATTATATTTAGAGAAGGATAGTGAGATATTGAAAAAATCTGAGCGTGAGAGTGGATGTGTGAGGGGATGAGTGTGGGATTGTGTAAGTGTGTGCGTGAGTGTAAGATTGAGCTTGTGAGTGTTAGAAAGTGAGCGTGGGAGAGTGAGTGTGATAACGTGAGTGTTAAGATTATGAGTGAGAGAGTGAGTGTGATCTAATGAGTATGAGCGAGTGATATTGATAAAGTGAGTGTGATCTAGTGATTGTCAGCGAGTGTGTGTGAAAGGGATAGAATGGGAAATAGAGATTTATGTGTGAGAGAGAAAGTATATCTGAAAGGAAGTTTGTATGAAAGAAAGTGTGTGCAAGAGAGTGTGTGAAAAAGAGTGCGTTTGAAAGATAATTTGTGTAAAATAGTGTGTGTGTGTGTGTGTGTGTGTGTGGATAAAGAGAGAATGTTTGAACAGAGTTTGTGTTAGAGAAAGTGTGTATGAGAAAGAGAGTGTGTGAGCAAGATAGTGTGTGAGAGAAATAGTGTTAAAGCGATAGTGTGTGTTTGTCAATATAGGTTCATTATTTTTCTCTCAATTTCTATTACCGGAAAGGGCTAATCAAATTATACATAAGAGAAGAGGCAGATATTTAAAGACAAAGAAGAGAAGGGTTACAAAAATCAACAATTTAAAAATGTATATAAATATTCCTAGCCTAATGGCATCGGTTTGTTTGAAAAATGTTCACATAATTGCCCTAATATTTCTATTTGTTGTACCATACCACTAAAGTAAGAGTTGAGTTGGTAGCCAGAGAGAAATATTTTATTTACAGATATATTCTTTGGAAATTCCAAGGTGTTGTAAGCAAAAAATGAAAAGCTAAAAATTATCTGGGGAAATCAGATTTTCGTTGAGAAAGACTACTTTAAAAAGGGAGATTGTTTGTCAAAATTGGTTTAGCCAATTTCTCGTAATTTCTATGTTTGGAAACAGGTTTATCAAATTATATTTAAGAGATTCGCGAAAAGCAGGGACTGGTATAAAGACGTGAAGAATGAAAAAACCACTGTATTGAAAGTTTGAGGTGTTTTTTTTGTTCCACGTCTTACTATTTGTCCAGATTATATGCATTTAACTACGTTAATTGAGTAGTAATGATGAAGATATAGCTTAGAGGAAATGTACAACTATTTGCGAGAAGGGGGAATGGGAAATAATAATTTAAAAATCCTCAGTACACTCAGGTATTCGATCCCCAGTCTTCCCATCTGGCTAAATGAGCTTGACATTTAGACCACGTACAGTACATTTCAAATTGAGTAAAAGTTTTATTTCTTCTGACTAATTTTTCTTTGATCTAGACTACGTACAGTATTGTACAAACACACTCAAAGTGATTATCTTTACGAAGTTTCCACCTCCATTGCGGGGATCAATATCCAACTATATTATTTGTTTTGTTGGTGGCAACACTTAATGGAGGTAGGAGTGGCTGTATCCAGCTCAATCAAGTGAGTAAAACAGCACGGTATAAATTTCTCGACCTTGGACACAGGGGTATTATTGTAACACCTGCGCGATCGATCGATGAACACCTTGAAACAACTTCCCCGAGACCAGCTTTTATGGGGTTCTATATTTGAAGACAAGATTAACACGATTTCTCTCAGGCTGTGTCTACTTCCAGATGACTGGGATAACTTCAAGAGCAAGAATTAGCACATTCTGTCGATAAAGTAAAAATGGGCATGATACAAATATAGTAGGATTGTGATAGAAAGGAATATACCTTGCACTTATAAAATTGCTAACATGGCCACCCAGGGGAGTGTGGAGGAGGGGCAAACATAGCAGTCTTCCCCAGGCCCCCATTTGATGGGGAGGAGAGAGGCGATGGCGGTGATCACTCAAACATTTTACCTTTAAGCATGGCATAACACGATGTGAGCTACTGGCTAATCAGTAAGACAGTAACTGTCCTAACTGGGTGAACAGCTACTGGGCTTTATTCTACTGACCCCTGCTATTCACACGTTACGAGCTACTGGCTAGTCAGTAAGACAGTAACTGTCCTAACTGGGTGAACAGCTACTGGGCTTTTTTCTACTGACCCCTGCTATTCACACGTTACGAGCTACTGGCTAGTCAGTAAGACAGTAACTGTCCTAACTGGGTGAACAGCTACTGGGCTTTTTTCTACAGACCCCTGCTATTCACACGTTACGAGCTACTGGCTAGTCAGTAAGACAGTAACTGTCCTAACTGGGTGAACAGCTACTGGGCTTTTTTCTACTGACCCCTGCTATTCACACGTTACGAGCTACTGGCTAGTCAGTAAGACAGTAACTGTCCTTCTAATTGGGCTCCGCTGAAGAGCGTATAGTTCTTATTCGTATGGTAATAAGATAATTTTCTTTAATATTGTGTGATGAATTATCTGATATAAATAAGTAGGCGAGGAATAGGACAATTAAATCAAAAACTTCGACAACAACCACGTTCAAAATTCATCAGGTGTCTGATCAGCTACTGGCTGACCTGTGCGTTCACACGAATCCAGTGGCTGGCTTATCTGCGGAGTGGGAAAGGCCAGTGGACAGTAAAACCAAAATATTTGAAGTGGCTGGTTAGTCCAGCTGCTGACCTACTCGCACGGTTAGTAACTCGGCTGACCTGTTGACACGAAGCCAGTAGCTGACTCTCAGTTACTAGTTCTATCAACTCGCAAGCCAACTCACTCCGTGTAAACGAGGTATAAAGAGCAGGAAAGTCATTTGTTTGACTACATTACCACTACAAGCAGTGTATCACCTGTTTTTAAGGTTGATGCTTGGACACCCTCCCCGAACTCAAACCCGAGTCCTTTTAGACTTGTCTGGCCTCCAACCCCTGGACGCAATCATCCATGTGTTAGCAGTGAGATTATTTTCACGAGCGCTAGAGTTGGTTTTACTTGACAACTAGCAGATGCTATCAGTAATGCAAACATTGTCTGAAAGTAACTTTTGTCGAGATATTTGGAAATAATTATTATTTACTAAGTATTAATATGATTATCACTAAAAATATTACCAATCACTTTTAACGATACCTCCCCAAGGATTAAAGTATAATTTTATTCTCCATAATCAAATTTAAGAAAAAAAAGTCTAGTAAATTCATTCCCGTTTTTATTTTAACTCTTGTGGCAATTACATGTGAAATAGAGCATGAAATTTTACATTTAATGGCATAACATTCAATTATTAATAATTTTATAACTGGACTCGCATATCTTTAACATAAATAAATGGCTTGTGATATTAAAGTGGAAAAAAGATACAAAATGTTTGTGAAATAATATAAAGTTTAATTTTGTAAACACGAGTATTAATACAATTCGCCGTCCAGCCTGCAACAAGTTCCTTTACGTCATCAACTGGCAGCATAGCTTCTATTCAGTGGCCATATTTGTTTACAGCATAAAAGGCAACTTTTAACGTTATCTTACATTTAATTATTATTTTTAATTAAACAGATAAATAAAACTTCAAAATTAAACAACCAACCAAATGGTTATATTCTCATAACCAAAAACCCGCCTCGGTGGCGTAGTTGGCTAACGCGCTTGTCGTATTGAGATCGACTGCTGAGGACGGGGAGATCGAGGTTCGAATCTCGGTCGGGTGAACTGGGGGTGGTTTTTCCTAAATGGTTTTCCACTCTCCCTCCACGCAAATGCGGGTTCACTTCCTCTAATTCAACCTTCCCAATTCTTAATCCATTAGCGTAATTAGTACTTAAAGCGTATAACCCAAACAGGTAGTAAGACGTGGTGCTAAATATTATTATTATTATTATTCATAACCAAAATCAAACAATTATAACAGTGAATTATCGTATAAAATCCATTAAAAAAAAACTCGTGCGTGTGTACTAGTTGTGAACAAAATATTGTATAGTTGAGTATTTAGGCGTGTCTATTCTACCGATAATAATTTTATTTAAATTTGAATAATATGCAACCCCCCCTTAATATCTATAAGGTGAGAGAGGCAGTAAATTAGGTAAAGAGTTACCTGAATGAACATAACAATTTTATTTAGTCAAAAAAGAACAATAACAAGCTGAGCAAACAATCAACACCGCGTGAAGCGCGCTTTTCCGTCCATCGCGGAAATCACTTACATCAAAGGTAAACATAAACGTTACCTCCTCAAAACAAATCACACTACATTAAATCCATCAAAGGTAACGGTCCGGGATCTCAGTGACATGGTCTTTGGTTACTTCGTTAAATTGATCAGTTCCTAAACTGGTTACTCTAGCGTTTATGTTATCCACCCTAGTATAAATACATATCTTTCTTACAGACGCCCGTAGCAAACGTGACGTCATAACAATCAAACAAGGCCACAAGGTAATAATAACTTAACAACCCTAGGTGTTTAACTTGGCGAACAAAGACGAGTCCAGAAACAGCTATACTTGAAAATAACATAAGCCGGGTTTCGAACCCAGGACCTGACATTCTCAGGTTAAAAGCTAATATTGGCAAATGTATGAAATACGTTTGAATAGGGCCCAGACCCTGAATATAAGTGGTGGCGAAAGCGACGGTCTAACTCCCAGCCGCGATAAGCGCGTAGCATAGTCAATATTCAAATAAACATAAGTTAATAACAAAGTCCAAATAGTAATTTAGAAAGAGTTTCCCCCCATGACGCCGAAACAGTAAATTTGGTAGGAAGGTAATATCCCCCGAAACCCAGTCGCTGCCCTCACCTCTTATCCTCGAGCCGGTGGGGTAGTAAGTGCCCTGAGATCCCGGTACCGCTAGTATTTATACAAAATATAATTCTCAGAGAAGGGGGGCGGATCGAAGGAAAGGAAGGTTGGAGAACATTACAAACAAGGGGGGAGGAGAGGTTCGAGACTCATATCGAACACCTAGCACCTTCTCGAAGCTCGGCGAAGGCGGAAACGGAACTCTTCTATCCATCTTCTCTGCTGGCCGAACACGTGGTCGAGCCTCGTTGCCGGCAGGCGCGGACACGCCTTCAGTCAGTCCGATGTATTTGGCGAGAGCGTAGGTCGCCGGTCAAGCTAGTGCCGCGTGTTGACTCAGTTGGCTGTCCCAGTTGGCGAGTGTTGTTACCATGTAAGTCGTTACATCGCTGTCCCAGTTGTCTGTCCGAGTTGGTGAGTGTTGTTACAATGTAAGTTGTTACATCCTCCCCCCCTGACGGGATGTCAGAAGGAGTCCTCAGCAGTAGGCGTAGCGGCAGGGCGGTACCTTCCCTGCCGTTAGTGGCAGACAATAGGGAGATGATCCACACGAACCCATATGACAGTCCTTGGATAGCCGGCCTCATGGTCAAGTAGTAGGCCCACCCGGTAGTGGTGCTCTGACAGATCCTGGGGTAGCTCACGCCGGAGTACTACACGCACGGCACTGACGCTCCCGCTCTCCTTTCCGACGACCCACTGAAGCTGAGACTCGTCCCACATATCAGTCGGCCCAGCCAGCCTCCGTCTTCTGTAGCAGACGCGTTCGATATCTCGCCCCGAACCAAAAGGGAAGGGGAGGGAAGGGTGAAGACCTCTCTGAAAAAAAATAAACTACAGTTACAAAAATAATATAAGTGTACAGTCTACAATGCTCTGACACGGCTGCTGGCAGGCGCAGTCCATCTAATCCAGTTCATCACGGCACTTGGTGCGCATCCACATGAGGCTATGCCTCCAAGTAGGCACAACAGGAACAAGAGTGTTCTACAAGGGCAAGCACTGCATCATCTTCCTTTTTCATATAGTACGCGCGCACACACGCGTATGGATTCTTCCAAGTTCCCAGAGTGACACTCAAACATAAGTCACTAACCATTAGATATATATAGAAGTTCGGGTAGGCCTACCCCTAAGATTTGAATCAATGTCCAATATAACAAATAAACATAACCTACAATAAACCTTAAACTTTACACTATATACCTAAATAACCTATGATAATTCCTAAATTTTACTCCATATACACATAAATAATTCTTAACCAATAACACGTCCTGCCTTCTTGCACAGGACGTGGACTCACTACGTCACCGCCTTGAGGTGGCTAACGTGGGCGCGGCGGGTTACAGAAGGGTCCACAATGTCCACTAGTAGGACTGAGACGGGCGTTAGGAACTTGTCGATGTGCCATGGCCCACTCCATTTGAATGCCAGCTTAGCCGACGTCTTGTCCATCGCCGAGCTCAAGGGGAAGCATTTACAAACTACTTTGTCACCCACATTAAACGGGACGGGGACACGTCCCCGATTGTAAGTAGCAGCTACTTTCCTCCTAGACTTTAACAAATTTTTATAGGCGAGTTCACACTTTTCTTCAAAGGGGCGGTCATGGGCGTCAGATAAGAGCGGGTCAACATCCCACGTAGTTAAGAGGGGGTGGTTTAAATCCCTATTCAAGAAGACCGAGGCAGGAGTGGCTCCGACTGACTCGTGGTACGCAGAGTTGAACGCGACGTTCAGAAAGTCGAGGTCCTTGTCCCAATGAGAGTGGTCCTGGTGGTGGAAAATAGTTAGCGCCACATTTAAATTCCTATTAAAACGCTCAACGTGGTTGGGGGAGGGGTAGTATGGGCTGGTGGTCACGTGTTTGACCCCCCACGAGAAGCACATGTCTTTGAAAGCCTTCGAACGGAAACAGGGGCCATTGTCACTAACCACAACCTTAGGGTTCCAAGAACGCCCCACACCCGCCTAGATAAGGCATTCACAGTCGTAGATGCCTTCATGTTCCTAAGGGGAATTAACACCACAAATTTAGAAAATGCATCCAGCACTACCAAAATAGACGTGTTGCCCTGGGAGGAACGCGTAAGGGGCCCAACATAGTCAACAAAAACTTTCTCCCAGGGGCGTGTGGCAACGTCAGCAGAATGAAAACCAAATTTCGAGTTTTGTGAGGGTTTGGCCCTTTGGCAGGCCTCACACTTGCGCACCCACTCCCTCACGTCCTTGGGCAAGTTGGGCCAATAAAACTCTTTGGAAACTTTTTCTCAGTTTTGAGCACCCCACAATGCCCACCCAAAACAGAGTCGTGGAAGTACTTAAGTAGCATAGGCCTGAGCTTCTCGGGAATATAGTATTTGGGTCTCCCCCTAATATTAGTCACTAAGAGACCTTTGCGCAGGCGATAGTTCCCAACTACTTCCCCAGTTCTAATCCTATCTACGAGCTGTTTACAAAATTCATCCTCGGCCTGATGAGCACCAATTGAAATAAAAGATTCTGGGATGGTGTGAATCACGCCTAGCGTTCCCGCCTCCGCTTCATCTCCTACAGGGTCAAGATCCTCTGCCATCCGCGACAACGCATCAGCTACAACATTCTCTTTACCCGCGACATGATGGGTAGTGAAGTCAAACCTAGAAAGCCTCCAGATCCAGCGGCCTATTTTACCCAACTGTTTGGGGTGGTTCCATAGCCAGGTCAGCGCCATGTTGTCTGTATACAGGTCAAACTTTCTAAGCTCTAGGTAGTCTGAGAACTTTTCTACTGCGAAAACACAACCTAAGCATTCCTTTTCGTACGTACTGTACTTTTTCTCAGCAGCATTTAAGGTCTTGCTGGCGAACGCTACCGGCCTACATCCATCAGGGGTTCGCTGCGAAAGCACCGCGCCGAGGGCAATTGACGACGCATCAACATGTAAAATAAAAGGGAGGGAGAAGTCGGGCATGCGCAATACCGCCGGAGAGACAAGGTGCCGTTTGAGGGCGAGAAAGGCGTCATTTTGTTCCCGACCCCACGCAAATACAGCTCCCTTTTTCTTAAGGCTGTTTAGCGGGTAAGCTAACTCAGAGAAAGAGGGGATAAACCTGGCGTAATAAGCGCACATCCCCAAAAACCTAGAAGTTCCCTTTAAATTCTTCGGGGTAGGGAAGTCAAGAATAGGCTTGACTCGCTCAGGGTCAACGAGCAAATTTCCCCGGGAAATAACATATCCCAGATACGGGACAGACTCCTTAGCCCATGTAACCTTTTCGGGATTAACAGTGAGTCCAGCAGAGCGCAGACGTTCTAACACAGTTTCTACGTGACGCAAATGGTCCTGAAGTGAATTACTATAAATGCAAATATCATCGAGATAATTGAAAACAAATTTAAATTTTAAGTCGGCAAGAATATGATCTAACACTCTACTAAGCGCTTGTCCCCCGCAACTAATGCCTAACGGGACGCGGTTAAATTCATAAACCTGCCACGGAGTTACAAAGGCGGTAAATTTCTTGGATGGCTCTGAGAGCGCGCATTGGAGGAAGCTAGCGTTAAGATCAATGAGACTGTAATACCTGGCTTTACCAAGGTGTTGGAATGCCGACTCTAGGCTAGGCATCGGATAAGGATCGAAAACAAGTTTCTTATTAAGTTTCCTGTAGTCAACAATGAGGCGATGCCCCTTGCCCTTGCGGGGAATAATGAAAGCGGGGCTGGCATAAGGTGATTTAGACGGGCGAATGACCCCTTTTTTTTCCAAGTCGAAAATCAGATCTCTAAAAATCTCCATTTTGGGAGGAGCGCATGAGTATGGCCCTGACCGTACGGGGATGTTGTCAAGAGCAACAATGTCGTAAGGGAGAATGTCGCATTTCCCCCACCTATCAGTGATTACATCAGAAAACCGGTTAACTACCCTTTGAATGGCCTCTTTATCCCTTTCCAAAGGAAACAAGCATGGCGGCGTTTTCTCGGTCGCAAACGAGACAAATTCCCCTGGCGCAAAACTAAAGGAGACTATACGTTTTCCCATATCCAACCTAGCGTTGGTCTCAAACAAAAAATCGTTCCCCAAAATCATGTCAAACGGGAGGGTCGGCACTACGTAAAAGGAACGTTTCCAAGAAAACCTGTCAATTTTAATGGAGAGACGTACCTTATGGTCTACCATTAAACATTGCCCATTCGCAACAGTGTACGATTTCGGGCCAATATCTTCACACATAATATTAACTTTGTCCCCAATAATACCAAGAAGTTTCTCACTAATGAAGGAGTTGCTCGCCCCAGTATCAAATAACCCTAAACATCCCACAGGACCAACACAAACATTAACCATGGGATTCAAAATCCGCGGCATAAAACTTACAGACGCGGCCGTACCACGGTCGCGAACGCGCCTTATTAGTTTTACCTGCCTGCACTCCCTCTGAACGTGCCCTAATCTATTGCAGCGGAAACATCTAACTCTAGAAATGTCACGAGGCCCGCGGCCCCCCTGGTTAGCACCCACAGGGTTACTACCTCCCAAGTACCCAGAACGGTTCCCGAGCGGACGAGCGCCGATAAGCGGCACAGGAGAACTAGCTCCGGGATTTGAACCCGACTGCGCGCGGCTTACAACCTCAGGCGTACGCGCATTGAGATATTCCTCTTCTGAGAGAAGAGTCTCTTCAACGTGCGAAGCCAAGGCATAGAGATCAAGTATACAAGTTGGTTTACTTGAGAACACAAAATGGCGCCTGGTAAGCGGCGACACATTCTCCAAAATAATATTTACAAGTTCAGGCTCCTTAAGATCGGCATTGAGTACGCGAGCTGCCTCCGTGATAGATAGAACAAAGTTCCTAAAAGTTTCACACGGAAACTGAAATCTATGTACAACCTCCCTGCATAACTTCTGTCTAACTCTACTAGGTAAAAACGTATTAAGAATCTGGTCAGTTACAGCCTTAACTGATAAACCTGCCTGAATACCCCCGGAAAATAATTCGGTTAAGAATCCCGACGTCTTGGACAAACACAATGTCAAAAACTCGGGCTCACTAACGAGTTTAAGGCGGGATGCCCGGCTAATTTCAACCAAGAAGTTAAATAACTCCGTGTAGTTCTGACCACTGCACACAGGAATGCGACCTAATATTTCCAATAGTACCTTACTGTGACATTTAACAGATACCGCTGGCGTTTGGAGGACGGGGGAGGGGAGGGCGTCATCGGTTGTTCACCACTCGCAACTGTGTCCATGCCAAAATCTGCCGGAGATTCCCCAACCTCAATCACTAGTTCGCATAAAATAGACCTTAACTCACCCACCGTTGCGTTGGGTGGAGTAGGGGTGGACCAATTTTGGAGCTCGGCGATGAGTTGTTCACGGTTCAGTCTGTAGACATCAGATCTCGTCAGTTTGGTTGATGGCTTGTCGCCTGGTTTCAGCGGAGGAGCCATGGCCAATGACAGTATGAAAAAAGATACAAATAGGTATTAGTACAATGTATTACATAAAATAAACCCTCTGGCATATTTCCCTTTTTCGTTTAATTTCTCGGCATCTTTCCAAGCCCATACTTTATAGAGCCATAGTCGTTCGAGGCATGAACTAAGGACCAAGAGCACAATATAGACATAAACGTCGAAATTATAAAGCCAATAATTACTAACCAGTGACCATCAATCATGTAACCACTGTTAACCACGTTAACCACAATAACCATGTTAACCATGTCAACCATGTAACCATGTAACCATGTAACCATGTAACCACGTAACCATGTAACCACGTTAACCACATTAACCACATTAACCACATTAACCACGCTCTGCTACCATTTTGCAACCCCCCCCTTAATATCTATAAGGTGAGAGAGGCAGTAAATTAGGTAAAGTTACCTGAATGAACATAACAATTTTATTTAGTCAAAAAAGAACAATAACAAGCTGAGCAAACAATCAACACCGCGTGAAGCGCGCTTTTCCGTCCATCGCGGAAATCACTTACATCAAAGGTAAACATAAACGTTACCTCCTCAAAACAAATCACACTACATTAAATCCATCAAAGGTAACGGTCCGGGATCTCAGTGACATGGTCTTTGGTTACTTCGTTAAATTGATCAGTTCCTAAACTGGTTACTCTAGCGTTTATGTTATCCACCCTAGTATAAATACATATCTTTCTTACAGACGCCGGTAGCAAACGTGACGTCATAACAATCAAACAAGGCCACAAGGTAATAATAACTTAACAACCCTAGGTGTTTAACTTGGCGAACAAAGACGAGTCCAGAAACAGCTATACTTGAAAATAACATAAGCCGGGTTTCGAACCCAGGACCTGACATTCTCAGGTTAAAAGCTAATATTGGCAAATGTATGAAATACGTTTGAATAGGGCCCAGACCCTGAATATAAGTGGTGGCGAAAGCGACGGTCTAACTCCCAGCCGCGATAAGCGCGTAGCATAGTCAATATTCAAATAAACATAAGTTAATAACAAAGTCCAAATAGTAATTTAGAAAGAGTTTCCCCCCATGACGCCGAAACAGTAAATTTGGTAGGAAGGTAATATCCCCCGAAACCCAGTCGCTGCCCTCACCTCTTATCCTCGAGCCGGTGGGGTAGTAAGTGCCCTGAGATCCCGGTACCGCTAGTATTTATACAAAATATAATTCTCAGAGAAGGGGGGCGGATCGAAGGAAAGGAAGGTTGGAGAACATTACAAACAAGGGGGAGGAGAGGTTCGAGACTCATATCGAACACCTAGCACCTTCTCGAAGCTCGGCGAAGGCGGAAACGGAACTCTTCTATCCATCTTCTCTGCTGGCCGAACACGTGGTCGAGCCTCGTTGCCGGCAGGCGCGGACACGCCTTCAGTCAGTCCGATGTATTTGGCGAGAGCGTAGGTCGCCGGTCAAGCTAGTGCCGCGTGTTGACTCAGTTGGCTGTCCCAGTTGGCGAGTGTTGTTACCATGTAAGTCGTTACATCGCTGTCCCAGTTGTCTGTCCGAGTTGGTGAGTGTTGTTACAATGTAAGTTGTTACAAATACAGTGTCATTTTTTAATATTAATTCGGCTACTTAGTAATCAGTATGTTCTTTTGTGAATATTAGTTCGGTGTGTGAGCGTGTAATCCTTGTAAAATAAACGGGTTTTTAGTGATCTTTGAATAATTATTTATCTAATATAACATTAAAGCGTGTGATAAGAAAATAGCGAGTGTTTCTCAGTGATCGATATACATTATTCGAAAATTTAAGTGTATCAAGACTATAAAATAAATCTCTTAACCCCAAGATTGTGTTGTGTTGCCCTCTAGGCTAAAACTCAAGTTTTAGGATTGTTATAATATTCCAAAAAATTTGTGAAGTGTAGTAAAAAAATACTAGCGAATCTTTCTCCAGTGTTGATTAAATAAATACCAGGCTAAGACTTCAAATTAAAAGTTATTGTAGTTTTATTAGAGACTTTGTTGTAACTGTTTAAGAGTAGTGGAGTAGTGAATCTAATCCCACACAGCGACGTTGGTAAGTTTGTTTGTTTATTAATTGTATTTTAAAAATTCATTAATATAACGGTAATTTATCAAGATTTTCCTACAACATAATTCTCAAGTTTTCTTCATGGTTCTTTAATTTCATTTTACGATGTCCATGATTATGGTATTTTTATACCGAAACATGTCGGAAGAATATAAATCAGCATCATTCTAATGGCTGATTATCACAAGGAGTAATGGAACTGAACCAAGATAAGGCTTAAATTCTATACATAACCTTAATATTAAAATTATTATATTATTCAAAAACGTTGCACCAAGAACTTTTTTATTAATTTATTAAACTTCATTGGGAGATGCTATCCAACTAATTCAATTTTATTACTTAATTTACAACACTGTTGATCTTTAAACTTTTTTTGTCCTTAATTTGTTGTATCCAAGTTTTGTAACTAAATTGTAATGTGTTATATGTGTATTTTAGACTTGTCGTTAACCCACGTTTTAATGCAATGTTAAATCAATTTATTGAATTTTTTATAAATGACATTTTGTTGCTCATTAAAAGCAAAATATAATCATCTAATTCATTAAATTGAAAATCTATATATTTTTTTATAGCTATTACTGAGATTTCTATCTAAGTCTTAACTTTAATTACTACCACGACTTACTTTAAACTACTTTAGAATGTTTTCTAAAATGTTGTAATAGTGTTAAAAAGGTTTATGACAGTGGTTTTTTTTCCAATTATAATACTACACATTCAGATATTTCACTTTTATAATGTTATTAATAATACTATTAACAAATAATTATTTGTAAAATAACAAAAACATTTTTATTAAAAATGATTAATTTATAATAATAATAATAATAATTAATAAGAGATTAAATGCTAAATTTAAATAAATATCGTATAAAAAATTAATAACTAATACTAGACCTAGCATCAACATTTCAAAGTCAACAATAAATAAATAAAAAAAACAGTCGTATATGTTTCTTGTTTATACCTAAATTTTGACTGTCAGAAGTGACATCTGCTAAACGCATGCTTTTGCAGATCATATGGTTCGGCGTAGGGATACATAATTTGGTCTAATAACTTTTCGAAGCTGTCAGCTGTCAGCTGTGAGCTACCAGTCAGCACCATAGAGGCCATGGAGCTACTTTATCTAGTTCTAATGGGATCGTCGAGGTTGGTGTCTACTGTTTATGACCTTTGTGTTTCCTATTTACGAGTATAATAACATTTGGCGGGGGCATTCTCTGTATCTAAGCCGAGGAGCGTGTGTACACCTCATTCACCCTGTAAGGTTTGCAGCTGTTACTTTTGATATCATGGCTATAAATAATAATAATAATAATGATATAATATTAAAAATTTTATCAATGTTGCCCTGAAAATATTTTTTTGTATTATTTAACATGTCCTTCCTACCGCGTTTTTACTGTAATCATTACAAAAACCAAGCTATGATAATACGTTTAACTAGAATATTGTCGTGATTAATGCTAACAAATTTTACTGTTAGTGAAGGGTGAAGTTGTTACCCATGTAATAAAGTTTCTGAATGTCGAGGTTATGTCGAGTTCTCCATAGACCCCTCCCTCGACCTCCCCTGTTTGCAAGTCGAAGGCGAGAGCCTTGGGTCACGACATCGATTCATTGTCTCCTGACCTTTACTTGAAGCAATCCTTGGACCTAGATTATTACTTCTCCACCTTTAAAATAGGGCAACAAGCCCCTCCCATTTCTAGAACAGTCAAATTAAGCTCAAGTGGCGTCTCTGAACCTCACACTCGATCTAAATGTAGCCCCCAAAAAATAATCATTAATTTAGGTGTATTCAATAGACTTAAATTATTGTCTTTTATTAAAGAAATAAGCAGACCTTAGTTTTGACCTTGTAAAAATTCAGGCACTCTAAGCAGCACCCAACTCATTTGATAATTTGATTTTGCCATAAAAAATCTGATAACCTTGAGGAACAAAATACCCACTTTGGTGGTTGAATGGTTGAAGGAATCATTCTCGCAATATATGTACTAGACTGTCAATGATGGGAAAATCAAAGTTCTAACTCCACTCGGGTACACTATGGTTGTTTTTCCCTAAATTGTTTTCCACCCAAATGTGGGTACATATCATTAAAAAAAATGTTAACCTTCCTTATTCCAAGCATATAAGTGTAATTGGTACATATTACATATGCTTTTAACGCGAACAGATAGTAAGACACGGTTACAAAACAAAACAACAAGAATCCTTCCTAATTTCTTGTGATACATTAACAACACTAAATAAAAAGGCGATTCATTAAATTTAATTAATAAAAGCGTTAATTACCGGTCCATTTAGGCTACTGTAATATAATGTGTTTGTTATAGGTTTATGATGAAGATTAAAACATAATTTAGAGATAGTTGTATTTATTTGAATAGTCACCCCACCACGACCATCAAAGTAGTCATCTTAGCGACGCCACTGCTAAACTTCCTCTACTCTGAATATATTTGTTTCAAGTACTGTTGGGAATGTTATTTATAGGTATGAAGGTAATGAATGATTCCATAGATATATTAACAGAGGGAATATAGAAGAGCTTTAAAAGCAATTGTCTACTTTTTCATGTAGGGGAATGCTTCGTTCTGCAGATTAGATACAGACGAGGTCTCATAAAATAATCTCCAATCGATAAACTGAATACTCCTAGACTACGCGTGCAGCCACCACCCCTATATTGGACTCGACCTATTGTGACTGGGTGTCATTATTACACCAACTGCACCTGTACAAGCAAACCTACACCATACAGAACTCGAGCGCATGTAAATAGAAGTGCATTTTGAGCTATGTGCATGCGTTGATGTAGAATATAAATCGAAACCTAGCAGGAGCATGCGCAATGAAACACATTAACATAGCCTACTATAGCATAACTCAATCTAATCTATATAAAAAAAACTCCATGGTGAGAGACCGCAAGCGAGCTATACCGACCAAGTGGTCACCGGCCTTAGTGATGATAGTGCCAACCTTTGCGTATAGAGGGTGCCATGTGGTCAGCACAACGAGACTTCCGGCCGTTAGTCTCAGTTTTCTAAGTGGAGCTGCTACTTATTTATTCAAGTAGCTCCTCATTTGTCCTCACGAGGCTGAGTTTGATCCCTTTCCAGACCCAATGCTTCACAGATAAATTTTGTAAACGTTGGGGATCGAATCCGGGACCTCTGTATCCGTATCCAGGAACTATGACATGTCAACTTTAAGGTTATGTTCGTTTGTAATGTTATAGCTAGCAAACCCGGCATAATATCTCGCTAAATAAAGCACTACTGAATTAATGAAAAATTAAAACCCAACCTTACAGTTAAAAAAAGTACACTTTAAATAATAATAATAATAATAATAATAATAATAAATTACTCTATTCCTATATTGTCGCTTGCACTTCCATTTTCACTTCCATTTTCACTTCAATTTTTGTTTCTGGTACGGGCCTTTTGAGGATTTTAAAACAAGTAATGACTCACAAACTATAACTGGTTTGGTAAAAATAAGATAAGAAACGATGAAGTTAATACTCGGACAAAATCTCGACTGTTATCTATCAATATGTACGGTTTGATACAGAGTAAGGGCCTATTCTTTCGTTTTATGTCTAGCTTGATCACCAAAGAACAAACACTTTCTTTAATACAAAGGAGTTTCAACTAGAACTATAAAAATCTGTTTAACCCATTATTTGTAACACCGCGTCTTACTATCTGTTCAAGTTATAGACATATGTACTAAATACGCTAATGTACCATATTTGCGTGGAGAGAGAGGGGAAAACCATTTAGGAAATATTCACCCTCAGTACATCTGAGCGGAATTCGAACCCTGATCTCCCTGTCATCGGCCGTCTAGTATATTGATTGAGTAACGCTTTAGACAATTTGGCCAACATTTCTATTATTTTGTATTATTATATAAACTAGAGACATAAAATGTATTGCTGTTTATTACACATCTGGGCACCCAGCATTTAATTAGACTAATGAAGTAGGCATCAGTAAGGTAAAACTGAAGGGGAATGTACCAGCATATACTTGGGAGGAGAGTGTGAAACAATTTAATTTAAAAAAACTACTCCCAATTCACCGGACCAGAATTAGAATCTTGATCTCCTGGTGACCGGCAACCAGACAAGATCAGCTTGACGTTCACTCTAAATGCTCACCAATACGGGTGATGAATGCACTGTCTATTAATAATACGTATAAAGTCATGTTTTCTCTAAGTTTTTCATGCCAGTATAGGCTACTGTGTCATTCTTTGAGTCATTAACTAACGAACCAGACAAATTCTCTATTGTCAAGGCCGTAGCCAGCCATTAAATTCAGGGGGTGTTGGTGGGCACATCCCCAACTGCCTGAGGCTTGAAAAAACTCTGAATATTAAAAACCTCTAGATGCTCTCTGAAGTGTTTTTTGGCAACAAAACCCCTTAACTACCGAAGGCTAGAAAAAAGTATAAATATTAAACATCTCTAGAAGCTCTCTGAAGTGCCTTTTATGACAACATAACACCATAACTGCCGAAGGTTAGGAAATATTATAAATATTAAACACTTCTAGTAGCTCTCTGAAGTGCTTTTTATTGTAACGCAGCTCCCTAATTTCTACTTGTACCTTAATTTTGGATTGTTTGAATCATAAATAAAGCCTTATAAAATTTGTTCATAAAATTTCGGGACGTTTTTAACCCCAAAAAACCTCCCTGACTACGGCTTTGTCTATATTATTGGAGCACGAGTGCATAGAGCCCATAAGCTCTTCTCTTTGGTGTAAATATAACGATGGTGGTTTTCACCAAGTCGTTATATCTTCTCATCAATCCTTAATTGAAGGTGGAGAAAGTCACCAACAGCTGGAGAGTATTGAGTACTAAAATATCAAGGCACATTTTCTACATAGTTCCAAACTTACTCCTGTTACTCTAAGGAGGTGGCTTCACAACCTTCATGTACGTACCATAGAGCACATTAAAAACTACCGGTAGTGTGGTAAGCACCAATTACTTTATCACGCCAAATTTATAGTCGAACAAAATAGTAATGCTCATTTGAACATTAAAGAATATATATATATATATATATATATACACTATTCCAAAAGAGTTTAAGTTACATATACAAATGATTGTTTAAATTCTTAAATAAAAAACAAATGACTCACACACAAATATAATCTTAAACAAGTTTATCTAATATAAAAATTGTTTTTAATCAAACTAAACTAGTATGGTGTCATACTTAGCTGTGGGCAATACTAATTTAGGCTTGAGTCTATTATAACATCGGTCTTTTCCAAGATTACAAAATTTAAAGGACATTAAAAAAGATTAACGTGTAATTTTATTAAATTATTGAATATGATTGACGTGCAATGTTATTAAATAATTTAAATCAAAACACAACATTTTTGGTAGAACAGTATTGGGCACACGCAAAAGGGTTGACGGTCACCATGGGAGCCCCTACTCTAAGGAATATTTCATTGTGTTTTCCTAAATTAAAGGCTTTGAATATCAGGGGGGAGGGGGGGGATCGAGATTTGTCTTTCGGAACGAGAACGAAACCCAACAATATAGACTAGATCGAGAACGAGAATTTTAGGATCCATTACCTCGGTACGAGAACGGGAATTAAATATGTATAATTCATTATTACTAGATTTACTAATAATATCTAAAACAATGCAATATTTAATCTTCCAAACGAATACATAGGCCCTAATAGTGGAAAACTTAAAAGAAACATATAAATCTTAAAACCCATTACAAATGGGACACCAACATATGAAACATAAATAGCACCAAAGGAGCTAGAATATAAAATATATACCTATTACTCCTGAGTTTATACTATACATGCTTGATTATTGCTTGATGGTCGCAACCAGCAATTCATGTTCTTGCTGGCTATAAATTTGATGCTTAGTCTAAGAGTAGTAACTCTATAGTGAATGCACAACACTTCAACATGGTGAGATTTTAGTTAAAATATATTGAAGAATCAAATAGACAAAGCTATTATTTATGCTTTTAGTGAGGATTACTCCATATAGATATCATATTCTGAAAATTGAAAAATGACACCTGGACACGGGAATCGCACCCGTGTCCAGGTGTAATTTTTCAATTTTTCATTATATGAAATATATTGATTTAAGTTATCTTATTTGTTTTAAGTGAGATATAAAATAAATCGTCTAATCAAAATAAATACCTATCACATGTCAAATAATAATATAAAATATAAAAATGTGTTGAACCACCCAATGTTTTAGATATTCAGGAATGTAAGCATAGTTCCAGAAATTTTCGAGATTATAGCATATCTGTCCCGACAATCGGGCCGGGATTGGGAAATTTGTTTTCCCACGGGAATCCCTCACACCCCTATTGTATATAGTTGAAATGAGACGTGATCAACTGGTTTCGAGCCCACCTATCTCTAACACCAAAATACATGAAATCTAGGAGGTTAATTACTAGCTTGAATAATAAACAATTTGTATATAATTTCCTATCAAAATCCTGATTATTTGCCTAGTTATTCATTTAACGTGTTATGTTGTTTAATGTAAAGAGAATCTCCTAGTGTAGTGGAGCGTGTTGCCCCTGACAAGGGCGCAATAGCGTGACCTTATTTGTCTACAAAGTAAATCGATGTATTACAATAGGTGCCCATGTTATATATTGGTTCAACGGTTCTGTGAAGGAGTTTAAGGTTACCAGCGACTCGTTAATCGGTAATAAACCGTGGATGATCATTCATAATATTCCAGTCCACTCCATGTGACCTCAATGAACTGAAAAATTAGACGTAATATATGAGAGGAGATACTTTTATTTAAATTTAGATAACAAGTTTTATAGAGAACATTAAATTATGAATTATAGTTGGCCTATTTTAACTCATGTTGATTCACCAGCAGTAAATCATGGTCTGATCAACGAAATACTAACCAGTACTCTGCGTTGCATTGCGTGGCTACCCGCGGCAGCATTTTTATTTGCTTCAAACAGCCAGAAAAAAAAAGTCATCATTTTATTTCTTCCGGACAAATTTTAGTTACATTTTTTTAAATGTAATAAAAATAAATAAAATTTTAGGTTAGAGGGGCTGCTAATTTTACATTTTCAGCCATCTGCATACGGTAGATATCGTAGCCAACAGACAAACAAACTCGTCATTTTATTAATAAAAATTAGGTGACCTGGTGGTCTAGGGGGTAAGGTGTCGGACTTCTGTGCTGGCGGCCGGGGTTCAATCCTCGGTCCCGGCATAGATTTATCTGATTACCAAACCCTTCCTTCACCTCTGACAAGACGTGTATTAATCACAACTTGTGAATGTGTGGAATGCCAGGCCTCCACCGTGGTTCGGATTCCAACTGTAGGTTCTCCATGTCATCTCACAATCACCCTACTGTTACACATTAACGTAAGTGCGTACAACCCGAACGGCTAGTAAGACGTGGGACTAGTAATAATAATACTAATATAAAAGATATCACTAAAGTGATCGGTATATTGGTTACTAAAACATCGATATAAGTATATTGTCGCTACCGCCGCTCTCATGGGCCTAGCGTGTCAGAATGGGCTTGTGGGAAGGACAGGTAGCGGCAAATAATTGTTGGGTTCATTTATTCTGATTTATTGAAATATAATAACTAAGCTAATAGTGTATAATGTGATGTGGGATTTAGAACTAATTGATAGAATTTGGATAAAGTACCCTATATGTCAACGTCCTTACTCAGCAGACATATCTTCAACGCTATAACCCTAGCTGGTATCAAACCCTGTCCGCCCGGTGCTGTGCTGTTATTAACGAACTCTGACGTCTAGGATGGGCTGGGGGGGTCCTCCTCTGTGAAGAACAGTGATTCAAAACGTTGGGATACTCTACCCTCAAGTTGGTTAGACTTGGTAGCCAAGTATGTAGAGCACTTTAAACTAGCCCGCTGGTAACTGTCATACGTCTGACTGTCCGCCCTACCCTCTGCCCCCCACCCCTTTCCTAAGGTCCAAAACTCACTGTTATATACCCAAAAGAAGAGGAGTGTTTTCGCTAAAATACTAGTGTTTACACTGCTCTATGTTATGCTACTTAGCTAAACAACTGCGTTATTTTATACCACGGCCTAGTCCGAATACTCGACTGCAGAGTCAGGTGAGTTGAAAGTGTGAGTTCATCAGCTTATGTCATAAAATTAATAGCATTTGGTTCATTCAAGTTTGTTTGTGTGTATATATAGTAGGTATAAGAAAGGTATTATTTAGAGGAAATGTACCCGCACTTACTTATAGGGAGAGTATAATCTAATTTAGGAAAACAATTATTCAGCACACATGTCCCGGATTCGATCAATGAATCTCCCATCACCGGCAAACCATGTTAGACGAAGTTGACACCACAGATCGCCTTCTCTCTCAAATGGTGTATATTATAAGTCTAAAAAGTATTGATAAATAATTTCAAAGGTGTTGATCAAAATGTCATTCACAAGATAAGTTCCCAAAGCTATATAATAAATTCCCTTTTGTTGTTAATGTGAGTGGTTTATTATAAATATTTTATGAGGAGTTGAAGCGACATTCTTGTCACAGCACGTTTTTCGATAATCAGTCGTGAATCGCTAAACAATGGCCGCGTGTCTTCATACGAACAATAGATACTGGTTGTGGCTCATGTGTCCTCATTCATGGGGGAAACCCATTCCCATTCCGGGTTATATCAATAATTACTTATATTATTATTAATATTAGCACCGCGTCTTAGTTACCGTTCGGGTTGTACACACTTACGCTAATGTGTAATGGTAGGGTGATTGTGAGATGAAATGGAGGACCTACAGTTTAACGTGGAATCTGAACCACGGTGGAAGCTTGGTATTCCACACATTCACAAGTTTTTGATAAATAAACGTCTTGTCAGAGGTGAAGTAAGGGTTTGGCAATCAGATAAATATGTGCCGGGACTAAGGATTGAATCCTGGACCCCTAACACAGAAGTCTGACACCTTACCCGTTAGACCACCAGGTCATCGACATTTACTTGTAGTTTGAAACATTCTTTTTTAGCCAATAAATACTCCTTAGTTTAATAGTTATCCTTAGTATGCTTAGATAATACGAAGTTTTTGGCTTGACAGTTGAAATTTACCAACTTTTTTTGGTTTAATTGGCAACGCTGCTCACTTGATTAAATTTGTATCTAGAATTTAGAACAGCCAACACTATTCTTTTTATCCAGTGGTGTCTTGTATTTTCCAACCAATACCCCATTTTTGGATCGACAGTGTATTTTTTTACTCGCTATCTACTACTACTATTACTATTATATACTTAGAACAACAGATATAATGGAGTTTACCTGTTAACACTGCGTCCTTTATTCAAAATATATTTGATTGTACCTGCCATTACTTATTTCTTGGATTTATAATAGATTATTTTGACATTTCTTAATATCTATGGACAAATTTACTTTTAGATCAGAATAACTTATTCGATGACAGATTTAATCCCTTAATTCTAATAATTGTAACCAAATAGTATTTTATGTTGTTTTATGCACCAAACCAGAACAATATCGAGCATGTTTTGGAAACACTCTCTGGCCTTATAACATTAGCCAAATGGTACAAACCATTTCGACAAATAAGCACGAAGCCTAAAGATGGCCTTGCATCAAACTTTTTTTTCTAAACACAATATACGAGAATATAAAAAGTTTGGTAAAAATTAATGTATTTGTTTTAAAGATAAAATACATATGTGTGTTAACGGGTATGGCCATGCAAAATCTATTTACAGTGTAAATTGCCTTCGTTTAAAAAAGTATAAAATAACCTATAATAAATCAGGACTTGAAATAGTATCCAATACATGATCTGCAGTAATTTCTCAATGTGCCAGTTTCAGCTAAAGGCAAATATTTATGTATCATGAATGTTTTAGTATACATTCCTTTGATATATTATTTTAACATATATTCTGTGTATATATAAATTATATACAGGCCCATCACAATATCTAAATTCACAAATTTTTTTTAAATGTAGAAGATGAAAGAAAATATAAAATAAATTGCCTAGCAATACTAAGAAATAAGCAACCCTACCGTTGCGGTTTTCCACGAGGGAATTTATTGGCTTTGGTCGCCATTATATCGTTGGTTCGATCCAGTCTTGTCCGTTTCAAAGTGTTTGGAAGTTTAACGGTTAAATTCGGCACACAAAGAGAGTCTGGTATTAGATTAAATTAAATTAAAATTTATGTTCGTAACATTTCAGTGTTCAGTCACGTGATAGTTTTCGCACATTACTTTTCTTTTGCAAAAGTGAAAACCATTTTTTAAATGGGTAAGCCCAAGTTAAGCAATAGAGGAGGAACAATGGGGGCATTTCACCCTGGAAATAATTTGTAACCCCTCTTGACCGGAATAGACATCCTCCCCCTTCCTAGAATAAATTTTCCTCCCTTCTATATTTATTTCACTACCTTTTAAAATTCTTTAATATGAGGTCACCTTGACTGGAATAAAGTTACCCACTTCTAGATGTATTTCACTCTTCTCTGATTATCTAGAATATGAGAACCTCTTTACTGGAATAAACTTGTCCCCCTCTAGATCTATTTCATTCTCATCTGATATTATAGAATACCTACATAAAACTTCAAATAGCCCACTCAATTTTTTTTATCTGGGGGAAGAACATTTTAAATAACATCTATAATAGACATATAATCATTCTAGGCAAAGACCACTCTAAATAGCTTGTAGGAACATCATAATTTTAAACTTTTATGAAGGAGAACAACTCCATATACCTTTTAAATCAGTCTAATTTTAAATTAAATTGGTACGGCGCACCACACAGATTTTTTCTCCGCTTTCATCTTAGAATATACATGTAAAAAAAATCGTAATATTTGTAGAACAAAATAATAGGTGTATACATTGTTGTAGAAACAATACACCATAGATCATAAATTAAATAATATGCATTGTTACTTACCCTATGGCATTAATTAATAGTAACACTGTTACCAAAGAAATTATAAAAGAGAAACATCTTTGTCCATCTTAGAGCATAAGAAACAAATTCATTTTCAGACCTGATTTAAAAAGTATATATATATTTGCTTATAGCTCAGAAACAATTGGTTCTGTAAAAATATATTTCAAATAAAAGATGTAAATCTTTAATAGTACTACAACTTTACAGTGATAAGTTATCTCGTATCTCAAATAGTTGTGGATAAATGATGAAAATTGGAACATTTCCCTCATTTCATGTACCTTCAAAGTCATTTTAATAAGAAGATGAGAATAGTTTCCTCTTGTTATAATGCTAAACAGTGTCTAGATATAAAATTTAATCAAATCGTTAGAGTGAATTGTGAGAAAATTGATCTTTTCTCTTTTTGCCATTCATTAAACTACCCTTAATTTAAGGGTTGGCTGTCTAATTATTTTTAAAATACTGGGGGAGGGAGATACTTATGAAAACCACAGATACAAAATTTTAGTCCAATCGTTAAAATAGATCCGGCTTTATCCTGAGGTAAAGACAAACATACAGACAAACGGCATTGCGAAAACCACTTTTTTTTTATTCAGGAGGTCATGAAACGACATTTTTCAAAATATTGAGTCCGATTTTTTTGACGATCACAATACTTTACCTCCGAGGTGTCGAGAGAAAGTAAAAATGGTGAGAACTACTTTAAATAGTTTCTAGGGGAATCACGTTGTCAAAAGGTTTATTGGGGTTATCCATTCCAAATAACTTATAGAAAAGTTTTTTTTTAAAACTTCAGATGAGAGCCACTTTAAATATTTTCTAGTTATTTGATGGGACAGATTACCTGTGCCCTCCTTTGGTTTAGAGGTCAAAACTCTTCTAAACCAATAAGGTTCACCACCACAGAAGTTGAGTAGTACAAAGAGAGGGGCGTCTGCACTTTGATTCTGGTACTGGGCCTGGTTTGATCACCTGGAGGGCTTGGCTATTTACATAAATATTTACATATATTTACAGACTATATGATAAACTAACATTAATATATATATATATATATATATATATATATGTGGTGTGTGGTGTGTGTGTGTGTGTGT
>JBCFYV010000012.1:52412260-52428306 GCA_039000515.1 Timema cristinae
CAGCACAACGAGACTTCCGGCCGTTAGTCTCAGTTTTCTAAGTGGAGCTGCTACTTATTTAATTCAAGTAGCTCCTCATTTGCCCTTCACGAGGCTGAGTTTGATCCCTTTCCAGACCCAATGCTTCACAATAAATTTTGTAAACGTTGGGGATCGAATCCGGGACCTCTGTATCCGTATCCAGGAACTATGACATGTCAACGTTAAGGTTATGTTCGTTTGTAATGTTATAGCTAGCAAACCCGGCATAATATCTCGCTAAAAAAGCACTACTGAATTAATGAAAAATTAAAACCCAACCTACAGTTAAAAAAAGTACACTTTAAAATAATAATAATAATAATAATAATAAATTACTCTATTCCTATATTGTCGCTTGCACTTCCATTTTCACTTCATTTCACTTCATTTTTGTTTCTGGTACGGGCCTTTTGAGGATTTTAAAACAAGTAATGACTCACAAACTATAACTGGTTTGGTAAAAATAAGATAAGAAACGATGAAGTTAATACTCGGACAAAATCTCGACTGTTATCTATCAATATGTACGGTTTGATACAGAGTAAGGGCCTATTCTTTCGTTTTATGTCTAGCTTGATCACCAAAGAACAAACACTTTCTTTAATACAAAGGAGTTTCAACTAGAACTATAAAAATCTGTTTAACCCATTATTTGTAACACCGCGTCTTACTATCTGTTCAAGTTATAGACATATGTACTAAATACGCTAATGTACCATATTTGCGTGGAGAGAGAGGGGAAAACCATTTAGGAAATATTCACCCTCAGTACATCTGAGCGGAATTCGAACCCTGATCTCCCTGTCATCGGCCGTCTAGTATATTGATTGAGTAACGCTTTAGACAATTTGGCCAAATTTCTATTATTTTGTATTATTATATAAACTAGAGACATAAAATGTATTGCTGTTTATTACACATCTGGGCACCCAGCATTTAATTAGACTAATGAAGTAGCATCAGTAAGGTAAAACTGAAGGGGAATGTACCAGCATATACTTGGGAGGAGAGTGTGAAACAATTTAATTTAAAAAAAACTACTCCCAATTCACCGGACCAGAATTAGAATCTTGATCTCCTGGTGACCGGCAACCAGACAAGATCAGCTTGACGTTCACTCTAAATGCTCACCAATACGGGTGATGAATGCACTGTCTATTAATAATACGTATAAAGTCATGTTTTCTCTAAGTTTTTCATGCCAGTATAGGCTACTGTGTCATTCTTTGAGTCATTAACTAACGAACCAGACAAATTCTCTATTGTCAAGGCCGTAGCCAGCCATTAAATTCAGGGGGTGTTGGTGGGCACATCCCCAACTGCCTGAGGCTTGAAAAAACTCTGAATATTAAAAACCTCTAGATGCTCTCTGAAGTGTTTTTTGGCAACAAAACCCCTTAACTACCGAAGGCTAGAAAAAAGTATAAATATTAAACATCTCTAGAAGCTCTCTGAAGTGCCTTTTATGACAACATAACACCATAACTGCCGAAGGTTAGGAAATATTATAAATATTAAACACTTATAGTAGCTCTCTGAAGTGCTTTTTATTGTAACGCAGCTCCCTAATTTCTACTTGTACCTTAATTTTGGATTGTTTGAATCATAAATAAAGCCTTATATATTTGTTATAAAATTTCGGGACGTTTTTAACCCCAAAAACCTCCCTGACTACGGCTTTGTCTATATTATTGGAGCACGAGTGCATATAGCCCATAAGCTCTTCTCTTTGGTGTAAATATAACGAGTGGAGGTTTTCACCAAGTCGTTATTTATTTATTAGTCTTCTCATTAATCCTTAATTGAAGGTGGAGAAAGTCACCAACAGCTGGAGAGTATTGGTTGGATGCGGGTACTAAAATATCAAGGCACATATTCTACATAGTCCAAACTTACTCCTGTTACTCTAAGAGGTGGCTTCACAACCTTCATGTACGTACCATAGAGCATATTAAAAACTACCGGTAGTGCGGTGAGCACAAATTACTTTATCACGCAAATTTATAGTCGAACAAAATAGTACTGCTCATTTGAACATTAAAGAATATTATATATATATATATATATATATATATATATAATATAATTTTAATAATTCCAAAGTTATTGCATATAAAATGATTGTTTAAATTCTTAAATAAAACACAAATGACTCACACACAAATATAATCTTAAACAAGTTTATCTAATATAAAAATTGTTTTTAATCAAACTAAACTAGTGTGGTGTCATACTTAGCTGTGGGCAATACTAATTTAGGCTTGAGTCTATTATAACATCGGTCTTTTCCAAGATTACAAAATTTAAAGGACATTAAAAAAGATTAACGTGTAATTTTATTAAATAATTGAATATGATTGACGTGCAATGTTATTAAATAATTTAAATCAAAACACAACATTTTTGGTAGAACAGTATTGGGCACACGCAAAAGGGTTGACGGTCACCATGGGAGCCCCTACTCTAAGGAATATTTCATTGTGTTTTCCTAAATTAAAGGCTTTGAATATCAGGGGGGGGGGGGGGGATCGAGATTTTCTTTCGGAACGAGAACGAAACCCAACAATATAGACTAGATCGAGAACGAGAATTTTAGGATCCTTACCTCGGTACGAGAACGGGAATTAAATATGTATAATTCATTATTTCTAGATTTACTAATAATATCTTAAAACAATGCAATATTTAATCTTCCAAACGAATACATAGACCCTAATAGTGGAAAACTTAAAAGAAACATATAAATCTTAAAACCCATTACAAATGGGACACCAACATATGAAACAACTATAGCACCAAAGGAGCTAGAATATAAAATATATACCTATTATCTCCTGAGTTTAGACTATACATGCTTGATTATTGCTTGATGGTCGCAACCAGCAATTCATGTTCTTGCTGGCTATAAATTTGATGCTTAGTCTAAGAGTAGTAACTCTATAGTGAATGCACAACACTTCAACATGGTGAGTTTTAGTTAAAATATATTGAAGAATCAAATAGACAAAGGATTATTTATGCTTTTAGTGAGGATTACTCCATCTAGATATCATATTCTGAAAATTGAAAAATGACCCTGGACACGGGTCGATCCCGTGTCCAGGTGTCATTTTTCAATTTTCATGATATGAAATATATTGATTTAAGTTATCTTATTTGTTTTAAGTGAGATATAAAATAAATCGACTAATCAAAATAAATACCTATCACATGTCAAATAATAATATAAAATATAAAAATGTGTTGAACTACCCAATGTTTTAGATATTCAGGAATGTAAGCATAGTTCCAGAAATTTTCGAGATTATAGCATATCTGTCCCGACAATCGGGCCGGGATTGGGAAATTTGTTTTTCCCACGGGAATCCCTCACACCCCTATTGTATATAGTTGAAATGAGACGTGTCAACTGGTTTCGAGCCCACCTACCTCTAACACCAAAATACATGAAATCTAGGAAGGTTAATTACTAGCTTGAATAATAAACAATTTGTATATAATTTCCTATCAAAATCCTGATTATTTGCCTAGTTATTCATTTAACGTGTTATGTTGTTTAATGTAAAGAGAATCTCCTAGTGTAGTGGAGCGTGTTGCCCCTGACAAGGGCGCAATAGCGTGACCTTATTTGTCTACAAAGTAAATCGATGTATTACAATAGGTGCCCATGTTATATATTGGTTCAACGGTTCTGTGAAGGAGTTTAAGGTTACCAGCGACTCGTTAATCGGTAATAAACCGTGGATGATCATTCATAATATTCCAGTCCACTCCATGTGACCTCAATGAACTGAAAATTAGACGTAATATATGAGAGGAGATACTTTTATTTAAATTTAGATAACAAGTTTTATAGAGAACATTAAATTATGAATTAAGTTGGCCTATTTTAGCTCATGTTGATTCACCAGCAGTAAATCATGGTCCGATCAACGAAATATTACAATTACTCTGCGTTGCATTGCGTGGCTACCCGCGGCAGCATTTTTCTTTGCTTCAAACAGCCAGAAAAAAAGTCATCATTTTATTTATTCCGGACAAATTTTAATTACATTTTTTAAAAATGTAATAAAAATAAATAAAATTTTAGGTTAGAGGGGCTGCTAATTTTACATTTTCTGCCATCTGCATACGGTAGATATCGCAGACAACAGACAAACAAACTCGTCATTTTATTAATAAAAAGTAGGTGACCTGGTGGTCTAGGGGTAAGGTGCCCGGACTTCTATGTTGGGGTCCGGGGTCAATCCTAGGTCCCGGCATAGATTTATCTGATTGCCAAACCCTTCCTTCCCCTCTGACAAGACGTGTATTAATCACAACTTGTGAATGTGTGGAATGCCAGGCCTCCACCTAGTTCAGATTCCAACTGTAGGTCCTCCATGTCGTCTCACAATCACCCTACCGTTACACATTAACGCAAGTGCGTACAACCCGAACGGCTAGTAAGACGTGGGACTAGTAATAATAATACTAATATAAAAGACATCACTAAAGTGATCGGTATATTGGTTACTAAAACATCGATATAAGTATATTGTCGCTACCGCCGCTCTCATGGGCTTAGCGTGTCAGAATGGGCTTGTGGGAAGGACGGGTAGCGGCAAATAATTGTTGGGTTCATTTATTCTGATGTATTGAAATATAATAACTAAGCTAATAGTGTATAATGTGATGTAGGATTTAGAACTAATTGATAGAATTTGGATAAAGTACCCTATCTGTCGACGTCCTTACTCAGAAGACTTATCTTCGACGCTATAACCCTAACTGGCATCAAACCCTGTCCGCCCGGTGCTGTGCTGTTATTAACGAACTCTGACGTCTAGGATGGGCTGGGGCGTCCTCCTCGGTGAAAATCAGTGATTCAAAACGTTGGGATACTCTAACCTCAAATTGGTTAGACTTGGTAGCTGAGTATGTAGAGCACTTTAGACTAGAGCCTTTAGACTAGCCCCGCTGGTAACTGTCATACGTCTGACTGTCCGCCCTACCCTCTGCCGCCCACCCCTTTCCTAAGGTCCAAAACTCACTGTTATATACCCAAAAGAAGAGGAGTGTTTTCGCTAAAATACTAGTGTTTACACTGCTCTATGTTATGCTACTTAGCTAAACAACTGGCGTTATTTTAAACCACGGCCTAGTCCGAATACTCGACTGCTGAGTCAGGTGAGTTGAAAGTTTGAGTTCACCAGGCTTATGTCATAAAAACATTAATATTAATATATCATATTGAATTCTATATCATGCTCTAGATTGACAAAGTCTGCAAGATAAGACAATATCAATGTTTTTGTAAATAAATCGATGTACTTTTGTATCGATATATCGTTGCCATCTCTGCCTTTGGCATAAAATTAATAGCATTTGGTTCATTCAAGTTTGTTTGTGTGTATATATAGTAGGTATAAGAAAGGTATAATTTAGAGGAAATGTACCCGCACTTACTTATAGGGAGAGTATAATCTAATTTAGGAAAATAATTATTCAGCACACATGTCCCGGATTCGATCAATGAATCTCCCATCACCGGCAAACCATGTTAGACGAAGTTGACACCACAGATCGCCTTCTCAAATGGTGTATAGTGTAAGTATAAAAAGTATTGATAAATAATTTCAAAGGTGTTGATCAAAATGTCATTCACAAGAAAAGTTCCCAAAGCCATATAATAAATTCCCTTTTGTTGTTAATGTGAGTGGTTTATTATAAATATTTTATGAGGAGTTGAAGCGATATTCTTGTCACAGCACGTTTTTCGATAATCAGTTGTGAAACGCTAAACAATGGCCGCGTGGCTTCATACGAACAATAGATACTGGTTGTGGCTCATGTATCCTCATTCATGGGGGAAACCCATTCCCATTCCGGGTTATATCAGTAATTACTTATATTATTATTAATATTAGCACCGCGTCTTAGTTACCGTTCGGGTTGTACACACTTACGCTAATGTGTAATGGTAGGGTGATTGTGAGATGAAATGGAGGACCTACAGTTTAACGTGGAATCTGAACCACGGTGGAAGCTTGGTATTCCACACATTCACAAGTTGTGATAAATAAACGTCTTGTCAGAGGTGAAGTAAGGGTTTGGCAATCAGATAAATATGTGCCGGGACTAAGGATTGAATCCTGGACCCTAACACAGAAGTCTGACACCTTACCCGTTAGACCACCAGGTCACCGACATTTACTTGTAGTTTGAAACATTCTTTTTTAGCCAATAAATACTCCTTAGTTTAATAGTTATCCTTAGTATGCTTAGATAATACGAAGTTTTTGGCTTGACAGTTGAAATTTACCAACTTTTTTTTTGTTTAATTGGCAACGCTGCTCACTTGATTAAATTTGTATCTAGAATTTAGAACAGCCAACACTATTCTTTTTATCCAGTGGTGTCTTGTATTTTCCAACCAATACCCCATTTTTGGATCGACAGTGTATTTTTTTACTCGCTATCTACTACTACTATTACTATTATATACTTAGAACAACAGATATAATGGAGTTTACCAGTTAACACTGCGTCCTTTATTCAAAATATATTTGATTGTACCTGCCATTACTTATTTCTTGGATTTATAATAGATATATTTCGACATTTCTTAATATCTATGGACAAAATTTACTTTTAGATCAGAATAACTTATTCGATGACAGATTTAATCCCTTAATTCTAATAATTGTAACCAAATAGTATTTTATGTTGTTTCATGCACCAAACAAGTACAATATCGATCATGTTTTGGAAACACTCTCTGGCCTTATAACATTAGCCAAATGGTACAAACCATTTCGACAAATAAGCACGAAGCCTAAAGATGGCCTTGCATCAAACTTTTTTTTTCTAAACACAATATACGAGAATATAAAAAGTTTGGTCAAAATTAATGTATTTGTTTTAAAGATAAAATACATATGTGTGTTAACGGGTATGGCCATGCAAAATCTATTTACAGTGTAAATTGCCTTCGTTTAAAAAAGTATAAAATAACCTATAATAAATCAGGACTTGAAATAGTATCCAATACATGATCTGCAGTAATTTCTCAATGTGCCAGTTTCAGCTAAAGGCAAATATTTATGTATCATGAATGTTTTAGTATACATTCCTTTGATTATTATTTTAACATATATTCTGTGTATATATAAATTATATACAGGCCCATCACAATATCTAAATTCACAAATTATTTTTAAATGTAGAAGATGAAAGAAAATATAAAATAAATTGCCTAGCAATACTAAGAAATAAGCAACCCTACCGTTGCGGTTTTCCACGAGGGAATTTATTGGCTTTGGTCGCCATTATATCGTTGGTTCGATCCAGTCTTGTCCGTTTCAAAGTGTTTGGAAGTTTAACGGTTAAATTCGGCACACAAAGAGAGTCTGGTATTAGATTAAATTAAATTAAAATTTATGTTCGTAACATTTCAGTGTTCAGTCACGTGATAGTTTTCGCACATTACTTTCTTTTGCAAAAGTGAAAACCTTTTTTTAAATGGGTAAGCCCAAGTTAAGCAATAGAGAGGAACAATGGGGGCATTTCACCCTGGAAATAATTTGTAACCCCTCTTGACCGGAATAGACATCCTCCCCCTTCCTAGAATAAATTTTCCTCCCTTCTATATTTATTTCACTACCTTTTAAAATTCTTTAATATGAGTCACCTTGACTGGAATAAAGTTACCCACTTCTAGATGTATTTCACTCTTCTCTGATTATCTAGAATATGAGAACTCCTTTACTGGAATAAACTTGTCCCCCTCTAGATCTATTTCATTCTCATCTGATATTATAGAATACCTACATAAAACTTCAAATAGCCCACTCAATTTTTTTTTATCTGGGGGAAGAACATTTTAAATAACATCTATAATAGACATATAATCATTCTAGGCAAAGACCACTCTAAATAGCTTGTAGGAACATCATAATTTTAAACTTTTATGAAGGAGAACAACTCCATATACCTTTTAAATCAGTCTAATTTTAAATTAAATGGTACGGCGCACCACACAGATTTTTCTCGCTTTCATCTTAGAATATACATGTAAAAAAAATCGTAATATTTGTAGAACAAAATAATAGGTGTATACATTGTTGTAGAAACAATACACCATAGATCATAAATTAAATAATATGCATTGTTACTTACCCTATGGCATTAATTAATAGTAACACTGTTACCAAAGAAATTATAAAGAGAAACATCTTTGTCCATCTTAGAGCATAAGAAACAAATTCATTTTCAGACCTGATTTAAAAAGTTATATATATTTGCTTATAGCTCAGAAACAATTGGTTCTGTAAAAATATATTTCAAATAAAAGATGTAAATCTTTAATAGTACTACAACTTTACAGTGATAAGTTATCTCGTATCTCAAATAGTTGTGGATAAATGATGAAAATTGGAACATTTCCCTCATTTCATGTACCTTCAAAGTCATTTTAATAAGAAGATGAGAATAGTTTCCTCTTGTTTATAATGCTAAACAGTGTCTAGATATAAAATTTAATCAAAATCGTTAGAGTGAATTGTGAGAAAATTGATCTTTTCTCTTTTTGCCATTCATTAAACTACCCTTAATTTAAGGGTTGGCTGTCTAATTATTTTTAAATACTGGGGGAGGGAGATACTTATGAAAACCACAGATACAAAATTTTAGTCCAATCGTTAAAATAGATCCGGCTTTATCCTGAGGTAAAGACAAACATACAGACAAACGGCATTGCGAAAACCACTTTTTTTTTATTCAGGAGGTCATGAAACGACATTTTTCAAAATATTGAGTCCGATTTTTTTGACGATCACAATACTTTACCTCCGAGGTGTCGAGAGAAAGTAAAAATGGTGAGAACTACTTTAAATAGTTTCTAGGGGAATCACGTTGTCAAAAGGTTTATTGGGGTTATCCATTCCAAATAACTTATAGAAAAGTTTTTTTTAAAACTTCAGATGAGAGCCACTTTAAATATTTTCTAGTTATTTGATGGGACAGATTACCTGTGCCCTCCTTTGGTTTAGAGGTCAAAACTCTTCTAAACCAATAAGGTTCACCACCACAGAAGTTGAGTAGTACAAAGAGAGGGGCGTCTGCACTTTGATTCTGGTACTGGGCCTGGTTTGATCACCTGGAGGGCTTGGCTATTTACATAAATATTTACATATATTTACAGACTATATGATAAACTAACATAATAATATATATATATATATATATATGTGTGTGTGTGTGTGTGTGTGTGTGTGTGTGTGTGTGTGTGTGTGTGTGTACAATCTAACTGCACTTTTAACAACGCCAATGTGGTAAGATGATCACAGTTTTGTTTCGAGGATATGTATCCAAATTTTCGTGAATTAATAGAGGAGGAACAACTAAGTTAATTAAATAAAGAAACACCCTCAGTGCACTTAGCTGAGATTTGAAAACTGACCTACGCGTTGCTGTAAAGCCATTTGTGATTTGCTTAGAGTCTAGTCCACGTATAGTACCTACCGTATGAATGTGTAGTTTCCGATATACTATGTGTTATAAGAAACTAGATGTTGCTAACTTAAAAATAAGTATGTTTTAAAAGATATGAAATTTTAGGCATGGAGATTCAAGCATTGAGAATATATATTTTACCAAACGATTAATATGATAAAAACTTCATGTCGTCAGCCCACATTCGAGCCATACTGACAGAGCGGTCACCGTATGTTGGCGAAGATAGTACAAACTCCTTTGTGCTGTCATGTTGTCAGCACAACAAACCATCCACATTTTTTCCATCCTAGTATCTCTTTATTTGTCCTCATGAGGCTGAATTAACCCAGTTTCGGTCCCACTGCTTCACAGAAAAATCTGAAAATGCTGGGGATAGAATCAGAGACCTCTGGATCAATACAAAGTAACTCCAACCACTTGACCACAGAGGTGGTTTAATATTATAAACTAGTACAAATATTTGTTAGTCTCACTAATAACTTCATATTGTAAAGATCTTGTTTCAACATATTTCTTTAATCATTCATTAATAACAAATGAGGCGTTAAAATGCTGAAGAACTATCATGGTGTATTTAATTTTGGCACATATATATCATGGTATAGAATTCATGTTAAGGTTTATTTTTATTTTTCACCAGAAATTTTCCCAAGATATGATGTACAACTTCCTTTCAGAAGTGACCGTCCAATGCTACTGTACAACAGACTTCCGTTCTGAATTTCAACATTCATGACTTCACGCAGCTCGTATCAGCAGCGCGTGATTCTAATAAAATGTGTTACACGTAAGACTTATTTTTCAGTCCCGTGTGAGAGGGGGGAAGCAACATGTACATTATAATACACATAATTTTTGAATAAATTAAACTATTTTTCTAATTAAACATCTTTATTCATTGGGGGATTGAATAGTAAAAATTAGATATGTTACTTCTTAACTTCTCCTCTTAAATGTGTCAGTCTTACCTTGACCAATTACACTATGTTCCTACTTTGCAGGTTAAACTGACTGTTCATATACTGATTTCACAATAACTTGTGTATTTGATAATATTTCTAAAGATACTAAAAAGTTATTCAGTCTAGTAAATATGTTCTGACAGTTTTGCAAGTAAAGTTGGTCCACAACATTTGTCTAAGTCGATGAATATACATGTTGAACTGTCATAAAAGTCCAACGCTACCTTGAATAGATTATATAAGATGGTGTACAGCTAAAGGTAAAAATACAAATCACATAGCTATATAAATATATTATTTTATAATAATATTTTGAAAATAAGTTATTTTTATATTAGCCGTAGGCTGCTTTCATTGAATGTATACACTTAAGGATTACAAATTATTTCTGTGATAAATTCAATATTTTTAAAAAAGTTTAACTTTTTACAGTATTTTAAAAACTTGGAGCTATGAAATCGAATGTTATCAAATATATATTGTGGGTTTTCTTTCGCTACTACTATTTGTACATTATCGCACCGTATCCTAACTAAATCAAATCAACTCCTCTTACTAAGCTACATCCCAATAATATGCGCTAGAGGAGGATTGGCTAGGTTTATTGTTCTAGATATCTACTCTAGAGAAGAGAAATCCTTTGCGATCTCCTTCGGAACCATAGGCCCATATTGTTTGTTTCATTGGTAGAAAATTAATAAGCCATTTTGTGTTTTAATAGTAAAATTATATTGAATATAAAGACTTTTAGTCCTTTGATACACTGAAACTGAGTTTTTTCGTCAAAACGTATATATATGATTTCTCCAAAAAAGGTATTTTCTCATTAAATGCTTGACTTTGAAATTGATACATGACACTTCATAATCTTAGGATAGTTTGTTGTATGAGGGTTCATAATTATTACTCTGGCAATAAACTAAGGCAGGATTGTAAATGTTCATCAGTCAGACATCTTTAATATTTCGATTTTATAATGTTGATTTGAGAAAAATCTGCAAACACTTCTTTCATTTTTTTCTTTTAATTTTTTTTTGAATCGATCACCAAGACGATCGACTAAACTAGCGGCTACGGTAGATCGCGATCGACTGTTTGGCCACCTCTGCGCTAGAGTTATATAATAAAAACACTATCTTATTCTTTTAGAATAATGTAATCATATGTTTCTTCCCCTTCACCTACAGTTACATAAATAATAATGAGCCACAAAAACACACATTACATTTCTTACCCTAATTCCTAATTTGTCCTGTTTATCTTTCAAAACCCCTTTGCTAAGGAGATTTATAAATGTCTTGTTTATTTTTACAAACAACTTGTTGCTAAGGAGATTTGTAAGCAAAAAGTTTAATATATTGACCTTGTTACAAATTATAAGTCAAAGGGAACTTGTTGGCGTAATTATTATTATTATTATTGATCATTTATTTGAACATATTTTTGTATTCATGAATAATATATTCAATATTTTAATACAGTAGAGCGTAAATATAAAGTGAGTATTGTTTAAGTGGTCTTGGAGCTTAAGCACTATTATTTTCATTTTTTTAATACTACAGTATGAGAATATTTACCAACCACATGACAGATTGTTAAGATATCTTAGAGCACCTTGGTTCGAATCAAAGTGGCGCTTCAAAAATTTGGTGTTTGTGTTAATGTATACCAGTTTATAAAGCTAAATTGGGTAGTTTATTGTTGGAATCTTTATTTTGGTGTTGGAGCTGTCTGTGTTATTGTTAGAAGAATTGTTTTAGGTTAGATCAGTGTAAGTCTATCAGTGTATGTGTCCAACCTGTTGCCCAGACATTATGACTCTTGGTGCTAAGATTGCATGTAGTGCCAGGTGTGTTGCTAGGTTACGTACGCATAAACTGAATTTGTTTTTGTACCTGCTATTGAATATATCAAAAGTGCAACATTGATTGGTATCTATGAGCCCCATGGCAACACCTAACCTCGGTGCATACGAACTGCGGAACAGCTCACCCGAGCTCGGTAATACCTTACACGAACTGTGGGGTAAACATTGAATTCATAATGACTTGGTTCAAAATGGATCACGGAGGCTAGTTTAGGTTAGGTTAGGTCAGTGGTTAGGAGTTGGATGGGGTTACAGGTTCCACAATTTGTGTGGACCGGCTGAAGGTATACCTTATTCCGTAAAAGGGGGTTGCTTACATTAAATGTTTGCCATATGGCCAAGTTATGCAATTGCTGTTTTTCCCCTGTGCACTTTATGCATAGTCTTAGTTCATTTTTGATCCAAATCTTCGTGCACTTTTAATATATGAGGTTTCTCCTTCTTGTGCGCTTCAATATCCTCCGGTGTTTTTTTTTAACACTGCGTCTTATTACCTGTTCAGGTTATACGCTTATGTACTAAATACGTTAGTGAGTTAGGTATATTAAGGTTTTATTGAGATGAAGTGCATTCGCATTTGCATGGAGATCGTGGAAAATCATTTAGGAAAAATCACCCTCAGTACATCCGATCGGTACTCAAACCCGATTTTCCTGTCATCGGCATCTAGTCTATTTCTAGAAAGATGTAATAAACATTTTTTCCACCGAAGCGGGTTCCTATGGTGTTGTCAAGCTGATATATTAATCATGTGTTTATAATATGTGCACTAAATAAATTTAATGCAAATTAAACATTTATTCAGTCATTTATTTTAGAATATAATTGTTGTAGAACAATCCAGATTTGAAACGCCCTCGACATAATCGTGATGTCTGGTTGAAAAACAACTTCAGGGGTACTACCATCATGAACCTTAGATAAGGGCGGGATCGCCAACCCCTGTAATTATCCGAGAACATGCGATGTGGTCCGGAACTCTGAGTACTCGAGTGGGCCGATAACACAAACCACAAGTTTCATTATACGGCCGCCATTTCTCCAGCACTTTACCGACCAAACACTTGCATAATACATATCATTACATTATCTCCTGGTCAAGGTTGATTAAGGTCGGGATAGTGGTACCAGGCTTGCCGTGCTTTCAGCCAAGACTGCGACGGATGAAAAGTTGCTGCTGGCGAGGTTTATGTGTTTAAGTTAATTTTTAGCACATCGTCTTACTACCTGCATATGCGTAGAAGGAGAGTGGTAAACCATTTAGTTAAAAAAACACTCTCTGTAGAACTGACCGGGATTAAAAACACGATCCTTTCATCATCAGTAGGCCGATATACCATGATAATAACGCCTTAGAACATTCGACCACTGAAGATGGTGTGTTTATGTTAATAAGATACTCGACCCACATATTCTATGGCAGTGATTCCCAAACTTTTCCAAGTCACGTATTGTTTTCGGAGCCATGGCTTAGCCAACGTACCCCTTCCATAAAAATATGGAACAAATACTTGGTCTCTTGTGACGTATAAACTACCGTCCCAGATATGTAATAAAGCTCTAGTGGTAGACTAAGCAAAGCCATGACAAAGGAAAAGAAATCGCTATAATATCTCATTACATCATGTCAAAATCTTCGTTAATTTCTTCAAAAGAACTTAGTACTATAACAATAATTGTTACATTAAAAAAACGTATTACCCCCTGAGATTCTTCGCGTAACTTTGGTGATACGATGACCACAGTTTGGGAAACACTGGTCTAAGACATATGACTCACAATATTATTACTTCACACCCGTCCGAGATATCCTAATATGCGCGGCAGCAAAGTGTGAAACGAATAAAAACCACGTCAGTGCACTCAAACTGGATGTAAGCCCCTAAATCCCCGTCACTGGCAAACCAGATTAGATTTATGCCTTATTACATAGGTGGGCAAACCTTTCTCCCCGAGGGCTACCTGCACATTTGTAAGGCCTCTATCGGGCTGAATGTGACAAAAATCTAAATTTACTAAATAATTAACTTTATTTTCACACAAAAATATATTTATTAGTCATATTATAACTATTTAACTTTGGTAAACAAAGAAAGTAGCAAATCAAATCTAAAATGACATATAGCAAATAAATTAAAATATGTCATGTACTCATGTTGCTTCTTAGCCTAACTAAATGTTGTTTGGTAACTACTAAAACTGTTATCGTTAATGGGATGTATGCAACTGTCCAAAATCCATCGGGCTGCCCAAAGTGACGTCTTGGGCAGTAGTCTGCCCATGGCTGCCTTAGAATGTGTGCCTACAGATTCAGGTACCCCAACGTAATTGCTTTGTTTTATAATTTAGTAACATTTATACATAATTTTTTAGCATTTACTCAAAGAATACCAAAAATGCGTGGACAACATTTACCCACAAAGGTGGTAATTCAATTTGTACCGTCCATATCGTCAGGCTTAGACTGTATGTTGGGGACAAGTGTGTTTCCTCTCCTCCCTTCGCCATATGTTAAACCATTTCTTAGTACTCGTTCTAGAATATATTAACTAAATCACTGTATACTTTGGACACCCCTTAACTCATTCGTGCTCTACTAAGTGCACACATGAACAGGACGATCAAAGGAGCCTCTTAGTTTAGCTAAACATAATGGCAATGCCTGCGTCATCACAATAATTCAAACATATGAGCATATATTTTACAGTAAATAAAAATGTAGACAACCAATTAAACACCCACACTTGGAGTTAGTTATATTACACTCTTCAAAAATTAAGTAAAAATATAATTACCATAACAATCACTAGATCCATTTTGCTATAAATAAATTTATCACTAAATAGTTTGACAAAGGTTTCATGTTTTGCTGACTATTAATAATGTGCATTACTAATAATTTAAATGCATATTTTATAATCATAGACAATTTTTTTATCAAACCGTTTTAAAGGTTTTGTTTTTTTTTGTTTCTCATGTTTACAGCTGTATATGTCTTAAGTATTAAAAAAATCAGATTTGTTAGGCGAGTGTGATAGTCAACGTAATACCTACATATCACACGATATATTTCATACTCTCTTTGAAAACTATAGAGTTGTGAATTAGAAATAAGTGCAATTGTCTGGTTTTACACGTCTAGACTTAGGGCCGTATTTTTTGTCAGTCTAAATTCGAACGCCAATAAAACCCTGATTTGACTTTAACTGCTTGTTATTCGTATACCGGACGATTGGTTGACCCCGAGACTAGACTATAAATACGGCCCTTCTTTAATTCTATGGACAAATTGGTTCTACCCCTACCTTTAAATTCTCAAGGCCAACTAATTTCATCCTGTTACTTAATAAAAAATGTAATATCTTAAGAGAAAATTTCATTTGGTGCCTTGAAGACACTCCTTTCATAAAATAGAAGCGCAGGTTCACATTCAAAATGGACTGAAAGACCCTTACCAGCATAGACAAAATAATAATAATAATAATAATAATAATAAATAGCAACGCGTCTTACTACTCGTTCGGGTTATATCGCTTTAAGTACTAATTACGCTAATGGATTAGCAATTGGAAGGTTGAATTAGAGGAATTGAATCCGCATTTGCGTGGAGGGGGAGTGGAAAACAATTTAGGAAAACCACCCTCAGTTCACCTGACCGAGATTCGAACTTAGATCTCCCCGTCCTCAGCAGTCGAGCT
>JBCFYV010000012.1:52428406-52442878 GCA_039000515.1 Timema cristinae
ATTATTATTATTATTATTAGCACCGCGTCTTACTACCCGTTCGGGTTATACGCACTTACGCTAATGTGTAATGGTAGGATGATTGTGAGATGAAATGGAGGACCTACAGTTTAACGTGGAATCCGAACCACGGTGGAGACCTGGCATTCCCCACTGAAATTGAACACGGTACTTTTGGCAGAGCACTGAAATAATCTATAACCTAACTGAATGGATTAGTTCTGTCGTTAGAGCCATACTTCATTGATAATTTATTTTAAGGCAGAGTCTTTGTTGGACGTGTGAGAGTTCATTTATATTTCTTAAAAACACAGCCTCAGAGAGCTCGTAGTCAGCTTTTGTTTTTGCTCGTATTTAGATGATCATGTCCGCCGTGTCTGTTTCAGTTACAACGTGACCCTTATCTAGCTTTCTTGCATAACTCTACCCCGTGTATGACCTTTGGTTTTTGACCATCTCTTGTTTCAGATGGTGGTTGTTGAGGATGACGGCGATAAGAACGACATACTGAGACAGAAGAGAGGTGGAGACCGTCAGTACGTGTATGATGCGGCCTTTGGTGAGGACTCCACTCAGGTAATACACGAGCTACCGACACATTTAAGTGGCAAGCTAGCTGACTCGTTAGTCAGGGGTTTGATTCCAAACTGTTGTAAGAGTTTAATATTGAATGTTCTAGAAATATTTAGTCTCCACATCTTGATACTTTCAGCCTGCTAATCAGCTGTATTTAATTACTTACAGCAAGTATTAATATTAAATTACTAAAATATTTTATCACAGTGAATTTAAAAATTAATATAAAATTAATATATTGACTATTTGTTTATATTTTTTACACTTATTTAAAAACAAAAATGGATTGTTGATGCTTAAATGAACACATGTTTGTAATTATGGAAGGTAGGCTTAAAATTGTTTACACTTTTTTTTATTAGTTTATGAGAAGGAATACTTTTATTTAATGATTTGTCTTTTTCATAGCGCTGTACGCAATATTGATTGAATGTTTTGGCTTTGTGACATTCTATATAGAAAAAAATGACTTAATATTAATGATTATGTTTAGGCGTACATGTAAATACCTAATAGCACTTGAGATAGTGTACTGTATTGCAAATAAACCTAATACAAGCATAGAATAAATATAAAATCTTTCTTGTTCAAGATTATTACATATAATTTTATATCTTAAAATACATATTAACAGTAATATATTTTTAAAATGGAAAGTGAGCAATACAACTAGTATCATGTGAACATCGTGGAATTGATTTTAATGTTGACATAACTTTTTGGGACTACAAAGTATAAAAATAGCTCTCTCTTTATATATAAATATATAATATATCTTCGAAGATTGAAAACTATATAAACTATATTCACATTTAAGTTGAGTATATTTTTAATCTACAAATAAAGAGTAAATTCACACTCCGAACTATAAACAATGAAATACTAAATTAAATATGTAATATGATTACAGAAAACTGTTAGTGCATGTATTTATTTTAATATTTGTGATTTGTGACATATTGTTAATTTTTTTCTTTGACCTAGTTTATTCGTGGGAGTTTAAACTTAATCACCAGAATGATTGTTAAAGAAAAACCTGTTATCTAATCAACGAGAAACTTACACCCACTCTCATGCATTTCTACTATTAATACTTGAGAATATAGATTGAACGTTTTAACCATGACAAGGGTGTAAAAAGATAAAAAAAATTAGGGGAGGGTCCACTAGAAAATTATACTATACCTTTAGCCTATAAAAGTTTGTATGCCTTCATATGGACCATCCTATGGGGACCACATCAAATTCCAAGGGCTGGAGGAGGTGGGGGGTGGGGGGGGGCGGGCAGTATCTTTACACCTTTCTACGGCTTTGATATGATTGTACCAAGTAAAATCCTGCCTGGATATATCCAATTTTAAAAACATTAAAGTCATTTACGAAATATTTTGAATTTAAAACATAATAGTCATATGTAAACCATCTATAAATAATTTTTTCTCGGAGAACAAGTATACATTGCTATTCATCATGTAAAACACTCCTATTATACTCATCTTAAACAAAATATTAGAGCAATTTTCGAGAAACATACAATTTTCAAAAATTAGTCGTTAGTAAAGTATCCTTAAGCGATTTTCCCTTAAAAAAAACAGGTGTAGGGTAGGCTATTATTTGGGGCTCACCCGAATTGCGCCAATTTTCTTAGCTCGGACCCGAATTGCGCCAAGAGCTTAAAAGTGCCCCCCCAGATCGGACCCGAATTGCGCCAATACCCCCCTTCCCAAGACAGGACCCGAATTGCGCCAACTCTGAACATAAACAAATATTAATGCTATGTCTGGCAGTAAGAAGGGCACAAGTCAAAAAATATAAATCAAACAATATTATATCAAAGTGAAATTTTCGTTTTTAAAACATTGTCAATAATAGCTATATGTATGCTAAATAATAGTATAACAAACATAATATAAACAAGTCATACAAAGGAGTTTTGGAAGGACACACACTTCACTAAGCTTAATCTGTCTATTTCTCCATTCCTAAACTGTTTAAGTTTTTTTTCAATGAATGATTGTTTCAACTTAGACTTATTATCTGTCTTTTGCACATTTCCTTCTCTTACACTGTTGATTCGAATGTACGTGTCAGTTTGGACCGATTTTAAATTTTGTATGAAAACAAAAATGTTTGGGTGTGGAGAAGCACATGATGAATTAAATCTAGAATGGAAGCTCTCGCACGCATTTGTTGTCCTCCATAAGTCCGATGTGTCAGCTGCCCAAATGCGTGGCGGGAATGTCGCTTGCTCTATCTCATCTATATATGTTTCAGTTAGGTAATCTGCGAAGCTCGTCAGTTTTGTATCAGCTGGCTGGATGCTGATCAGATCGCAGAAAGCGTCTTCTACTTTTTCGGGCCTCAAGTAAGTGAGCCCAAAACAGTAGTGGAGCCATTTCTCTCCATCCGAGTTTTCGTCTTTGTACGTGGCAGCCAAACCGAGCTTTTGAATCTTTCTCCACCTAAAAGGAATCATAGTGGATGTTAATGATAAAAATATTAAAAGGAAACAGGTAGGAAAATAGGAACGAAGCATTCTTTGAATCATAGTCTGATTTAATACAGATCATAAATATATTTTACAAAATAGCCTATCAGTGAACGTAGCTAAAAAAATGTGGCCGTAATCATATGTACAAAAATGTGACGACACCCACACAGACAGGAAAACATTTCACTTTTTTTGGCCCGCATATGTTTAAAATGGCCAAGAATAACAAATAAAAAGTAGGCCTACGACAGAATCGCAGATACTTTATCATAGCGTATATTCACTTTTTAATTAATGGGTCAGCTGAGACAATATTATTCGACGATTTGATAACTACACTTATATGGATCTCTGTGTTAAAAACAAATAATAAATCATTTTATTTGGCTAATATTTTTAATTTGAGTGTTTTAAATTTGTTTACCATATGTTTGTTTTATTTTACTAAGCGCACAAGTTGCTAATGGTTTTTGAAAACTCGTCACCAAAAACTATCCTTTTTTTTAGCACCACGTCTTACTGCCCGTTCGGGCTATAGCCTATGTACTAATTACTCTAATGAGTTAGGGATTGGGAAGGTTGGATTTATAGGAAGTGCATCCGCATTTGCGTGGAGAGAAAGTGGGGAAACCATTTAGGATCAAACCACCTCAGTGCACCCGGCTGGGTTCGAACCCCAACCTCCCGGTCTCGAGGGCCAGTCTAGTGCGAGAGTTGCGCCTTAGACCGTCCGGCCACCCGAGGGGGTAAAAAACTATCCTTGAAATAGTTTGTTTTACCCAAAACTAAGCAGGCCCCTCACAATGCTATTATTCATTATAAATGCACGCCGATTTAAAAAAATCGTTAAAAATATTTTCAAAATATTTTGAGTTTTTGAATACTAGTCATCTATTACCCTTAAAAGAACTTTGCCCCCTAAACCAAATAAACAGTATTAATTGTCATCTTAAATACACCCAAAATGTAGCCTATGTTTAAATCAAAATTGTTAAAGATATTTTTTAGAAATTTTAAATTATTTTCAAATTAATCATTAGTAAACTGCCCATAGTTAAATTATTTTCTTAAGATCGATTATACAGTTCTATTCATCATTTAGAAAAAAACTCTCCAGATATACACTTTGAATAAAAAAAATTCAAGCCGATGATTGGGAGGTTGGGGATCGAATCCTGGTCGAGTGAACTGAAGGGGGTTTTTCCTAAATGATTTTCCACTCTCACTACATGCAAATTCGGAGTCACTTTCTCTGCATTCTACCTATCTCATACCAAAGCCTATTGGCATAATTAGTACATAAGGAGGCCTATAACTCGAACAGGTAGTAAAACTCAGTTATAAAAAATCTTCAAGAGTGAAAAATATAATAATCAAGTCACAAACTATATAACATTATTTATGTAAAGTTGTAAAATAAAATTGTTTTGCTTACCATGCTTGCGCTAAATGAAATCGACAGCCTACTATCCTGGTTTGTGGAAATGTTGACACGATGCACTCGTGAATCGCTTGCTCGAAATCAATCACAATGTATAAAGGTTGAAGGTGAAGTTGTCTCTTCTCACACTCCTCCTTTAGGATTCTCATAGCGTCAATGTAGCTCTGCTTTTTCTTGTTTTTAAGTAGGCAAAAGACTAGAGGTATGTATGACCCTTAGAAATACTCATGTACAGTAAAAAGCTGAAGAAAATGTTTCGGTGCGTATTCAAAGGTTCCATCCATTAACAAAATTTCATTCTGGCACAAATACTCAAGATTCGAGTCGCAAGAAAATGTCACGATCCCCTTCTCTTTTTCGTTTCTCAACAAAAAGTTTTCGTCCTGAATAGTTTTTATTTCAATTGAATCTATGGCAAATTGAATTTCTTCGGAAGATTTAGGCAACTTTGGCAGTGTTTTTAGTTTAGTGTAGTTGATGTTATTCCTAATACATTTAATGTCCTTGCGGGTCAATGTTTTTATAGTTTTTTTTCTGTGTCTGTACCTCTGTGTGGATTAACTTTGAAGGCCTTACTTCAATCTCATCAGCTTTCCTCTTAACTGCGTTGCTAATGGATCTTCTGTTCAACTCTTGATCTAGTAGTGGTTCGTGGTTGTGTTCGTTTTCAGTCCGCGAGAAAATGTTTCCACCATCAAGAGTAGATATTTTAGCCTTGCAGTCCTTTTTAGTGCATCTCCACCTCTCTTCCCTCGTCAACTTTAATTGATTCACCTATCAATACGTATAATTATAATAGACAATCAGAACTTTCCCTTTTTCACTATAAATCCTTCCCATATCAATAATTCTCGCTAATATTATCACAGTTCACACAAAACCCGAAAAAGAAAATTAAAAAAATACACCGGGACAGTCACTGTTGTCGAGACAATTAATAAGTATTGGAAAGACGGATGTCAATACTACTGTTACAGGTCTTGTTGGGGGCACTTAGGGCGTTTTTACATTCCTTTACTAAGGGGAGGAAAGACATGAAGTGGCGGGATTTTGTTTGCGATGGTCTTTGTTTGTATCATCCTCCCCACCTCCCTCACCGACTACCTGAACTTGACTTGGCGCAATTCGGGTCCGGGATTAGTAAACAGTTTTTAATCCCTTAATAACTGGCGCAATTCGGGTCTGCCCATTATTTGCCATGTCAAATACACCCCATATATCCATTTTAAACAAAATTGTTATAGCAATTTTCGAAAATTTTAAATATTCCAAAAATAGTAATCGATAAATAACACTTATTTTAATAGCTAGAAATGAAAACTAAAAAATTGCCATATAATTCCATATATTACCAAACAATATCCTTAATATAATCTTGAACAAAATCCATCAACTTACTTCTGTTGTGGTAACATTTGCATACAGACAATCCGAGGGACACGAAGGGTTTCCATGGAATAAGATTTTTGTTGTTGTTCGGAATCACATTAAATGTCAATATTCACCATTCTCTTTAGTGAGAAAGTATTAATAAATATGTTCAAAAAGAATAAAGCGTCATGTAATAAAAATTATATTATAATACTGTAATATTGTTATATTAAAACTTACACACAAGCAAATATCATATTGTTGATATTAGCAGCACTTACATTATTATTATTACTACCCGCGCCACATGATCAAAATCAATAATTCTGGTTTGCCGCCTGCCTGTGATGGAGACGTCGGGGTTTGAATCCCAGCCGAGTGTACTAAGGGCAGTTTCTCCTAAATGGTGTCTCACTCTTTACTCACGCAGATGCGAATATATTTTCTCTACATTCTGCCTTTATCAATCTTACAACAACAGATTATTAGTAAGCTACCTATACGTATATCCGAAAAGAAAGAGAAGCTTAGGGGGAGAAATAAATAAAAACACAGCTCACCTCTTTTGGTGCCTCGTGTTTTTGCTGGTAGTTCTTTTACTAATCAGGAGTCAAGCGTATATTTTTGTTTCTCAAAATTCGATATATGTTTATGCAAGTAAAACTAATATTTATTCTCTTAGCAACAAGCCACTACCATTTTACCAATTATTCTCTTCTCCTAACACAACCTTTCATAACCCTGTATTAACTAGCAAATTCTGTTAAAACTTTGTTTATTATTTCAAACTTTTCATAGTTACAAAAATATGTTTTTATTAAGTAAGTAAATAGGTGTGTTGAAAGAATGGGTGGGGTAGGGTAGTAATAATAATAATAATAATATTTAGCACCGCGTCTTACTACCCGTTCGGGTTATACGATTTAAGTACTAATTACGCTAATGGATTAGGAATTTGGAAGGTTGAATTAGAGGAAGTGAACCCGCAATTGCGTGGAGGAGAGTGGAAACCATTTAGGAAAAAACACCCCAGTTCACCCGACCAGATTCGAACCTCGATCTCCCCGTCCTCAGCAGTCGAGCTCAACACGACAAGCGCGTTAGCCAACTACGCCACCGAGCCTCGGGTGATAGAATAGTAAAGCTACCTGCATCGCTACAAACTCCACATCTGTCAGTGGTTGTTTAATTTAATTGCTCCTTCCTCTAATAATATCAGTGTTTCCGAATATTTACTCTTTCTTACCTTAGTAGTGTGTTCCAATACCATATTTTATAAGGAAATAAATACATTTGGAATGTTGACAAAGCTAATTCTACAATTGGAGGTTTTTACAAGGTGCATCTTTAAGGTGATTATTAAAATATGAACTAGTATTTGGTTGATACATATACAATCAAAACTGTAGTAAAAGTTTTAGTTTTACATATATATGTGTACCCCCCTTTAAGGGAGTCCAACAAATTCCAGGGGGTTCCGGGCCCCCAGACACCCCTTTAAACGCCTCTGGTCCATGAATATGTTTTTATTTGTGTCCTTCCTTGAGGACTTAAACAAATAAATAATTCATTTTTAGTATAATATAAAACATACATGAGCCAACATATTTGGTGTTTGTATTATTTATTACCAGGTATATAATTCAGCGGGTAGTAAGGCGTGGTGCAAAAAAGGTTTTAGTACCAAACAATATACAGGAAATAAAAAAGTCTAGATTTAATTTGTTAAAACAAATCTGATACTCCTACTATTAATTTTTTCAAATATATTTCAAACTAAAAAAACTAAGAATAATTCAACTCGTGTTATCCATCAACCTTAAAAGTCATTAAAAAGCGGTTTCAAAACTAGTGTAGCAGTTTCAATAATTCTTAAAGTAATTTGTTATTTAAAAAATTTAAGAATAAATATATTTCAAATAATTGTTGTAAATAGTGCTACAAATACTAAAAATTTTATCATATGTAAACAAATATATTCAATTTAACGAAATTATAAAGAATCAATTCAAGTTTTCTAATTAGGCCTACGTATTTAGTATAAGTAATATATCACTACCTTCTTCTGTGGCAGCATGGTCTAAGGCGTCATTCTCATGCTGGACTAGACTGCTGATGACAGAGGGATCGGAGTTCGAATCATAGTCAGCTGTACGGAGTTTTTTCCAAAATTGTTTTTCATTCTTCCGTCACACAAATGCGAGTACACTTCATCTAAATTAAAACTTCTTTATCTCTTACTCATTAGCGTAATTAGTAAAAATGTATACAACCTGAAAATATAGTATGACGCGACGCTAAAATATATATCATTTGTTAAATGATAGGGATAATATTTTCCATCACAATTTTATTAAAAGTGTTTTACAGTCTTAAGGATCTTTGCCAAGTTATTTTTTAATCCATTAAATGTTAAAATGAATGTCATCTGATGAAACTCTGGCTCAAGAATGAAGCATGAGGTCTGTACGGAAAGGAAACAATATATATATCAGAGTTGTAATACAAAAATATGTTGTTTGGTAATTTCCTCTATAAGTTAGGTAAATACCTTTTCCTTCTTCCTCAAATGGTGCTTACCAGTCTGTGGCTGATACACATGATTCCTGCCAGAAATTCCTTCTCACACGTGAGAAACGCATGCACCTAATTACTGTAACATAGCGTGTTATGTGTGACATCACTACCGGTCGTCTTTACAATTTCTGCCAGTATAAAGTCCAGGCATTATTTACACCTCTATCAGTCAGCATTCACTCTTGTGTTCTTTCTCAGTCCACCACAAACAACATGCAGCTTTCTAAGGTAAGAAACTAGCTTTTAATGTCCCCAAGACATCCACACCTAAAAGTGCACTCAGATACCTTAATCACTACGTTACAACAATGGTTTTTAAAATAATGCTAGCTTATTGCACACTTTATATTAATATTTAGTTTTATTTCCCAGCCGATAAATTTAAGTATTGCTTCTTGGGTGTGAGAGACAATACTGTTCAGAAATTTGAAACTAAGCCTAGTTAAAAAATAAAATAAATTGTTAGCTTATACAATTTCATAAACTTAAATAGGGGTAACAATCAGGGAATCCCCCCCACATATATCACACAATAATTTTAATAAAAGGTTAAAATAAGTGAACTATAGAGCACTGCAGATGAACCTAGCTCTTATATATCTATATTACATTTTAAAGTCATACTTATAAATTGATATTAAAAAATATACTCTTATACAGATAAAAGTGTCCTTTAAATTTAAAATGGTAATAATCACATGAATAATATAATTACTGAAGCATAATCGACTCCATTCAAAGTAAATTTCTTGATGCGTGACTGATAAGTGACCGTATAGACTGATACTGACCTAAATGGTGAGTGGGAGATTTACACAAACTTATGGCCACACAGATTATCTGTTGATGTTTCCAAGGGTGCGACTGTTCACTTGCTTACTATTACTGATGTCTGAACATTATTAAAATATGTGGTGAATTCTAGGTCCTCTCTGTGTGCCTGCTATTGGTATGTTCCGTGGCTGCCTACCCTGGTGATCTGGGTAACACATACACTTACTACCCAGCTCATGATGAGCATGATGTAAGTAAAACACCTACCTTATAAACTCAGTAGCACAGACTGAGGAAATATTGTTTATAAAACTGTGTTTAGTGTAGGTAGGCAAGTAAGAAGAAATGAATATTTACATTTAGAATCCCGTGGTTGGTAATACTTAGGGTACTATTACATTATAGAATTTTCAGAGTGTATTATTATTGCCTTAATAAACAAGGACAAAATTGGTAACGAAACGCAGTCTTAATATGCGACCCTGCAAATTAAAACATCACTGAGTGACATAGTTTCAGATCTCAGATGGTCTTCATGTAAATATACTAAAAAATATATACCAGGATACGTTGTCAAAATAGGGCTTAAAATTATTATTATTATTATTATTATTATTATTATTATTATTATTATTATTATTATTATTATTATTACACTGCGTCTTAATACTCGTTCAGGTTATACGCACTTATGCTAATGTGTAATGGTAGGGTGAATGTGAGATGAAATTGAGCATCTGCATTTTAACGTAGAATCCGAACCACGGTGGAGGCCTGGCATTCCCACATTCACAATTGTGAATTAATACACGTCTTGTCAGAGGTGAAGGAAGGGTTTGGAAATAGATAATTTGTGCCGGGACCGAGGTTGAACCCCGGACCCCAGTACAGAAGTCCGACACCTTACCCCTAGACCACCAGGTCACCACTACTTACAAATTGTTTAACACAAAAATTAGTTTAGTTGGATAGTAAAATATTTCAAATAAATAAAAACAGACACCAAGAATAGATAACTGTATCTCTATTATTTTTATTTTGCCTTCATAAAAAAGCCACATTACGGTAATATTTTTGTTTACGTTAAGTGGGTAGCTTACTCAAAATAATTATATATTAAGTTAAACTTCATTTTTATTGATAACAACTTAGAGCTTTAAATATACATGCTAGACCATGTTAATAAGAAATATTAAATATCTACAATGATTTGTAATAATATTTGTTATATTAAAAAATACTACACCAGCATTATAAGTATTTTGCAAGACTAGTGTTTGATATCTCAAAATATCATGGGATATACTAAACATATTATAAAATAAATTGATTAAAACATCTACAATAGAATACGTCAAGAATGTTTACTACGCCCTAAACTGAAATATAAAAAATGTGTGTGATGGAAATCCATGTTATGCATCAGTACTGTTTATAAAGAACCAGGGTCTACGAATAATATCAATATATGGTCTATAGTAGCTATAAAATACTATACACTTTATTAAACTTAACAATTCATACTAAACATAATTCGAAAGTAAAATTTTTAATTGATTAAAGTATAGAGTCATTAATAATAATATTTCCAAATTCAAAGATCAAATGGGTCGTTTAATGGGAGGAACCTCATATTTAAGTTTCTATGTTTTGGAATATTTTATACCAGGCAAAGTAGATTGATCAACTTGACTTTGGGAATATATTTTGGATAATACGTGATAAATAAACGCAATTTAAACGGTTACAATGAATTTAGATTTGTTGAAAATTGTGCTACTTAATTTTAAGACGCTTAAGCGTAAGCCTGTGCATTATTTTATCTAAGATTAAGAAAATAAGTATTGAAAATTAAAAGTGACTAGCTATTTTTCATACTGACGGAAATATAAAACTTAGTTCGGCTAATTAATTTACGTACGGTACTGTACATTATAAAGACGTAAACAAAATTAGTATATGTAATTATAAATACATTAATTTTATTTAATCAAGTGATAGTAAATCAACTCAGTTTATATGTACTTAAAATTATATGATTTTGTTTTTATAAATACCGATTTCAAGTCATCATTAATAAATGTTGAAGAAAAAAGTGTCGTTATTCTGTTGGCAAAAGTATCTCAGAAACAAAGGGAGTCATGAGTTATGAGTATACTGTACCCACCCCTATTTCAATTGATAGGAACATAATTTAATTTGTATCCAACCAAAATTTAGGATAAAATATAGCTTAAATAGAAGTATTTTACATACTATATATATTTATTTATTTGGGTATAATTAATGTTGAAATAGTGTAGTAATCAGAATTTTAACTGTATACACATTTCTCTCATTGTCATTATAACAATCCTTTAAAGAGTTTCTAGAGATACTTAATGTTCATATTTGCTGGGGGATCCGTAGGTCTCCTTGTTGCGAGTTGCCCCCAAATATATAGACTAAAAATGTACAATTTAATGTTTTAACCCTTGTAACCTTCACCAAACTAAACTTAACCTTGTTGAAAGCTTATGAAGTATAATTGTTTAGGCCCACCCGCAATACAGTTTCGACTACGCTGTGCATGACCCCCACACCGGTGACGTGAAGAATCAGTGGGAGTCACGTGATGGTGACGTCGTCAAGGGTTCCTACAGCCTGGTGGAGTCTGATGGAACTGTCAGGACTGTGGACTACACCGCCGACAAACACAACGGCTTCAACGCTGTGGTCAAGAAGTCCGGACACGCTATCCATCCAGAACAAAGCTCTTACCAAGGACATGGTCTCTACTGAGACTCTATCTTCCTCTCTAGTCAGGACAAACAAGCCATCTCAAACATAACTATTACTAAGGACATGGTCTCTACTGAGACTCTACTATCTTCCTCGCTAGTCAGGACATACACGTTATCTCAAACATAACTTTTACCAAGGACGCGGTCTCTATTAAGTATATACTATCGTGCTCCTTGGTCAGGACAGGTCAGTCCTAAAACAGCATCTCTCTACTGATCTTTATTGTCTCTACTGCTAGTCCTTACTTTTGTCTACTGATCCTATGGTTGCAGGGCAGGTCAATCCTCCTAACCAGATCTCTTACCATTGTATTAATTTTACTGAGTCCTTACTATCATGATCCTTGGTCAGGACAGGTCAGTCCTTCCTAACAGATCTCTTACCATTGTACATATCTCTACTGAGTCTTACTACGTGCTCCTTGGTCAGGACAGGTCAGTCCTCCTAAACAGATCTCTTACCATGACATATCTCTACTGAGTCTTTACTATCATGGTCCTTGGTCAGGACAGGTCAGTCCTCCTAAACAGATCTCTTACCATGAACATCGTCTCTACCGAGCTTCCACTATCACCACCTTGGTCCAGGCACTCTCACCATAGCAAGAAGATTCCTTAACGATAACTCGCTATCTACTGAGATATTTTATTATTATTATTATTGCTAAGGAGTTAAATTTGATTGTAATTTATTTTTATGAAATTTGCTAAAACTATTTATTTTAATAAAAAGTGTACACATATTATATATTTATTTTAATCCTTACTGTCCTTGTCCATCCTATATCATTTTTGGTAAAATAAAAAAAAATCTCCTACCATGTCAATTAATTGATATTGTTTAATGATTTTTTTTTCTAGTGTTGACTACATTTAGTTAACATTAAAAACTTCATTTGACAAATATCTGCCATAGGATTTCTTTTTTAAAAAATAAAATATTTTAGATAAAGAGAGTTTTGAAGCAAAACAGTTGAGTGAGGGAGTTTTGAAAATAACCATTTCGGAAAAGAAAAGTTTGAAATATAACCGGGTAGTTTGGATTTGGATAGGATTACTGAATTAGGCTACTTTCATACGAGCCTTTTATTCTTACAATGAAAACAAAGCCATCTAATTTTAGCTTGTAGTTAAGTACATAGCCTAGACATCAAATTAATCTGTAATGAAAAAATCGTTTAAATGGCAATTGCATCAAAAATTACAGTTAAAAGCACATAATATAAAAAGGGGGAGTTAGACTACACTACGTAAAATTTTACACAAACGTTTAAGAAATTTAAGAATAAAGTATTGAATTTTAAGTAGTGCAACACAATTGTGTGAAAGTCCTGCATCTCTTAAACAAGATCTAGCACTTCATCGTCATTATCTTCAGCCAAATTATCTTCTTCTAGAACTTCATCACAATTTTCTTGACCATAGGTTTACTTTACTGTAGTAGACAAGGTCTTCACGTTCTCTCCAGTTGGCTCCAAAAGGTTTTCCTGGAAGATAAGCAACATAATTTAATTTGGCACGTTTAACAGGAACCATGTTGTTAAGCTGAACATGTTTATTACTGCTTAGGCACTTGCCCTTATTTATTATTGATCGTGGAACTCCACAATAACATTTTAAGCTCACTTCACCATGGAACTTATCATTTCCGTTGGTGTGTTTAGTTAAGATGAGTCTTTTACACAAAGACATCTTAAAATGTCATTGCCCAGTAAGTTTCAGTACATCTAGAACGGCAGACTTCCAGTCATGTACAGGCATTTCTGAACCCAGCTTTTCATCTGGCCCAAAATCCTTTAAAAAAAAGTCATGTACTGGTTAGGCATCTCGATTATCCCCGACTCTTAATTTATTTTTATATTATTTTTAAAAACCCTGTCGGGTGGTAGGAAAGAATGACCTACGATAGAGAACACAAATTCGATCTTATTTACTGTATTCAGTGCTTCTTCTTTAAACCACTTCATCAACAGCCCAACCACAGTCGAATTTTTATTCTGTCCCGGGACAGCCATCTGAACAGAGCAGGACACCATCAAAATCTTCATTTTATAGTTTTTCATTCCTTAGTCTTATTCAAGTACAGCTGAAGCTATTTAATAGGAACATTTATATCTCTCATTCTCCATCCAGGTGTATATGATAATTGTGTGCATATTCTCTGGTGATTTTGAGTGTCCACGACATACCGTAAAATTATAGTAGTATTGTTGCCCATTATGATATGCAGCCTGGTCGGGCACTTGGGGGAGAACCAGGTTTTTTGACAATCATAAGAGAATAAAATAACTCTGTTTGTTTCTTTTTCATTAAGTTATTGTAAAATACTTTGGTTTTTAGATTATGAACCCTCAACTGGACGATGAGATAAGATTTTATCTTTGAGCCTGTACTAGCTTGCTGAACTTACATTTAAAATACAACCAAATAAGATGTATATAATACAGGAAAGTTCTTGG
>JBCFYV010000012.1:52442978-52457978 GCA_039000515.1 Timema cristinae
GAGAAACAAAAATATACGCTTGACTCCTGATTAGTAAAAGAACTACCAGCAAAAACACGAGGCACCAAAAGAGGTGAGCTGTGTTTTTATTTATTTCTCCCCCTAAGCTTCTCTTTCTTTTCGGATATACGTATAGGTAGCTTACTAATAATCTGTTGTTGTAAGATTGATAAAGGCAGAATGTAGAGAAAATATATTCGCATCTGCGTGAGTAAAGAGTGAGACACCATTTAGGAGAAACTGCCCTTAGTACACTCGGCTGGGATTCAAACCCCGACGTCTCCATCACAGGCAGGCGGCAAACCAGAATTATTGATTTTGATCATGTGGCGCGGGTAGTAATAATAATAATGTAAGTGCTGCTAATATCAACAATATGATATTTGCTTGTGTGTAAGTTTTAATATAACAATATTACAGTATTATAATATAATTTTTATTACATGACGCTTTATTCTTTTTGAACATATTTATTAATACTTTCTCACTAAAGAGAATGGTGAATATTGACATTTAATGTGATTCCGAACAACAACAAAAATCTTATTCCATGGAAACCCTTCGTGTCCCTCGGATTGTCTGTATGCAAATGTTACCACAACAGAAGTAAGTTGATGGATTTTGTTCAAGATTATATTAAGGATATTGTTTGGTAATATATGGAATTATATGGCAATTTTTTAGTTTTCATTTCTAGCTATTAAAATAAGTGTTATTTATCGATTACTATTTTTGGAATATTTAAAATTTTCGAAAATTGCTATAACAATTTTGTTTAAAATGGATATATGGGGTGTATTTGACATGGCAAATAATGGGCAGACCCGAATTGCGCCAGTTATTAAGGGATTAAAAACTGTTTACTAATCCCGGACCCGAATTGCGCCAAGTCAAGTTCAGGTAGTCGGTGAGGGAGGTGGGGAGGATGATACAAACAAAGACCATCGCAAACAAAATCCCGCCACTTCATGTCTTTCCTCCCCTTAGTAAAGGAATGTAAAAACGCCCTAAGTGCCCCCAACAAGACCTGTAACAGTAGTATTGACATCCGTCTTTCCAATACTTATTAATTGTCTCGACAACAGTGACTGTCCCGGTGTATTTTTTTAATTTTCTTTTTCGGGTTTTGTGTGAACTGTGATAATATTAGCGAGAATTATTGATATGGGAAGGATTTATAGTGAAAAAGGGAAAGTTCTGATTGTCTATTATAATTATACGTATTGATAGGTGAATCAATTAAAGTTGACGAGGGAAGAGAGGTGGAGATGCACTAAAAAGGACTGCAAGGCTAAAATATCTACTCTTGATGGTGGAAACATTTTCTCGCGGACTGAAAACGAACACAACCACGAACCACTACTAGATCAAGAGTTGAACAGAAGATCCATTAGCAACGCAGTTAAGAGGAAAGCTGATGAGATTGAAGTAAGGCCTTCAAAGTTAATCCACACAGAGGTACAGACACAGAAAAAAAACTATAAAAACATTGACCCGCAAGGACATTAAATGTATTAGGAATAACATCAACTACACTAAACTAAAAACACTGCCAAAGTTGCCTAAATCTTCCGAAGAAATTCAATTTGCCATAGATTCAATTGAAATAAAAACTATTCAGGACGAAAACTTTTTGTTGAGAAACGAAAAAGAGAAGGGGATCGTGACATTTTCTTGCGACTCGAATCTTGAGTATTTGTGCCAGAATGAAATTTTGTTAATGGATGGAACCTTTGAATACGCACCGAAACATTTTCTTCAGCTTTTTACTGTACATGAGTATTTCTAAGGGTCATACATACCTCTAGTCTTTTGCCTACTTAAAAACAAGAAAAAGCAGAGCTACATTGACGCTATGAGAATCCTAAAGGAGGAGTGTGAGAAGAGACAACTTCACCTTCAACCTTTATACATTGTGATTGATTTCGAGCAAGCGATTCACGAGTGCATCGTGTCAACATTTCCACAAACCAGGATAGTAGGCTGTCGATTTCATTTAGCGCAAGCATGGTAAGCAAAACAATTTTATTTTACAACTTTACATAAATAATGTTATATAGTTTGTGACTTGATTATTATATTTTTCACTCTTGAAGATTTTTTATAACTGAGTTTTACTACCTGTTCGAGTTATAGGCCTCCTTATGTACTAATTATGCCAATAGGCTTTGGTATGAGATAGGTAGAATGCAGAGAAAGTGACTCCGAATTTGCATGTAGTGAGAGTGGAAAATCATTTAGGAAAAACCCCCTTCAGTTCACTCGACCAGGATTCGATCCCCAACCTCCCAATCATCGGCTTGAATTTTTTTTATTCAAAGTGTATATCTGGAGAGTTTTTTTCTAAATGATGAATAGAACTGTATAATCGATCTTAAGAAAATAATTTAACTATGGGCAGTTTACTAATGATTAATTTGAAAATAATTTAAAATTTCTAAAAAATATCTTTAACAATTTTGATTTAAACATAGGCTACATTTTGGGTGTATTTAAGATGACAATTAATACTGTTTATTTGGTTTAGGGGGCAAAGTTCTTTTAAGGGTAATAGATGACTAGTATTCAAAAACTCAAAATATTTTGAAAATATTTTTAACGATTTTTTTAAATCGGCGTGCATTTATAATGAATAATAGCATTGTGAGGGGCCTGCTTAGTTTTGGGTAAAACAAACTATTTCAAGGATAGTTTTTTACCCCCTCGGGTGGCCGGACGGTCTAAGGCGCAACTCTCGCACTAGACTGGCCCTCGAGACCGGGAGGTTGGGGTTCGAACCCAGCCGGGTGCACTGAGGTGGTTTGATCCTAAATGGTTTCCCCACTTTCTCTCCACGCAAATGCGGATGCACTTCCTATAAATCCAACCTTCCCAATCCCTAACTCATTAGAGTAATTAGTACATAGGCTATAGCCCGAACGGGCAGTAAGACGTGGTGCTAAAAAAAAGGATAGTTTTTGGTGACGAGTTTTCAAAAACCATTAGCAACTTGTGCGCTTAGTAAAATAAAACAAACATATGGTAAACAAATTTAAAACACTCAAATTAAAAATATTAGCCAAATAAAATGATTTATTATTTGTTTTTAACACAGAGATCCATATAAGTGTAGTTATCAAATCGTCGAATAATATTGTCTCAGCTGACCCATTAATTAAAAAGTGAATATACGCTATGATAAAGTATCTGCGATTCTGTCGTAGGCCTACTTTTTATTTGTTATTCTTGGCCATTTTAAACATATGCGGGCCAAAAAAAGTGAAATGTTTTCCTGTCTGTGTGGGTGTCGTCACATTTTTGTACATATGATTACGGCCACATTTTTTTAGCTACGTTCACTGATAGGCTATTTTGTAAAATATATTTATGATCTGTATTAAATCAGACTATGATTCAAAGAATGCTTCGTTCCTATTTTCCTACCTGTTTCCTTTTAATATTTTTATCATTAACATCCACTATGATTCCTTTTAGGTGGAGAAAGATTCAAAAGCTCGGTTTGGCTGCCACGTACAAAGACGAAAACTCGGATGGAGAGAAATGGCTCCACTACTGTTTTGGGCTCACTTACTTGAGGCCCGAAAAAGTAGAAGACGCTTTCTGCGATCTGATCAGCATCCAGCCAGCTGATACAAAACTGACGAGCTTCGCAGATTACCTAACTGAAACATATATAGATGAGATAGAGCAAGCGACATTCCCGCCACGCATTTGGGCAGCTGACACATCGGACTTATGGAGGACAACAAATGCGTGCGAGAGCTTCCATTCTAGATTTAATTCATCATGTGCTTCTCCACACCCAAACATTTTTGTTTTCATACAAAATTTAAAATCGGTCCAAACTGACACGTACATTCGAATCAACAGTGTAAGAGAAGGAAATGTGCAAAAGACAGATAATAAGTCTAAGTTGAAACAATCATTCATTGAAAAAAAACTTAAACAGTTTAGGAATGGAGAAATAGACAGATTAAGCTTAGTGAAGTGTGTGTCCTTCCAAAACTCCTTTGTATGACTTGTTTATATTATGTTTGTTATACTATTATTTAGCATACATATAGCTATTATTGACAATGTTTTAAAAACGAAAATTTCACTTTGATATAATATTGTTTGATTTATATTTTTTGACTTGTGCCCTTCTTACTGCCAGACATAGCATTAATATTTGTTTATGTTCAGAGTTGGCGCAATTCGGGTCCTGTCTTGGGAAGGGGGGTATTGGCGCAATTCGGGTCCGATCTGGGGGGGCACTTTTAAGCTCTTGGCGCAATTCGGGTCCGAGCTAAGAAAATTGGCGCAATTCGGGTGAGCCCCAAATAATAGCCTACCCTACACCTGTTTTTTTTAAGGGAAAATCGCTTAAGGATACTTTACTAACGACTAATTTTTGAAAATTGTATGTTTCTCGAAAATTGCTCTAATATTTTGTTTAAGATGAGTATAATAGGAGTGTTTTACATGATGAATAGCAATGTATACTTGTTCTCCGAGAAAAAATTATTTATAGATGGTTTACATATGACTATTATGTTTTAAATTCAAAATATTTCGTAAATGACTTTAATGTTTTTAAAATTGGATATATCCAGGCAGGATTTTACTTGGTACAATCATATCAAAGCCGTAGAAAGGTGTAAAGATACTGCCCGCCCCCCCCCCACCCCCCACCTCCTCCAGCCCTTGGAATTTGATGTGGTCCCCATAGGATGGTCCATATGAAGGCATACAAACTTTTATAGGCTAAAGGTATAGTATAATTTTCTAGTGGACCCTCCCCTAATTTTTTTTATCTTTTTACACCCTTGTCATGGTTAAAACGTTCAATCTATATTCTCAAGTATTAATAGTAGAAATGCATGAGAGTGGGTGTAAGTTTCTCGTTGATTAGATAACAGGTTTTTCTTTAACAATCATTCTGGTGATTAAGTTTAAACTCCCACGAATAAACTAGGTCAAAGAAAAAAATTAACAATATGTCACAAATCACAAATATTAAAATAAATACATGCACTAACAGTTTTCTGTAATCATATTACATATTTAATTTAGTATTTCATTGTTTATAGTTCGGAGTGTGAATTTACTCTTTATTTGTAGATTAAAAATATACTCAACTTAAATGTGAATATAGTTTATATAGTTTTCAATCTTCGAAGATATATTATATATTTATATATAAAGAGAGAGCTATTTTTATACTTTGTAGTCCCAAAAAGTTATGTCAACATTAAAATCAATTCCACGATGTTCACATGATACTAGTTGTATTGCTCACTTTCCATTTTAAAAATATATTACTGTTAATATGTATTTTAAGATATAAAATTATATGTAATAATCTTGAACAAGAAAGATTTTATATTTATTCTATGCTTGTATTAGGTTTATTTGCAATACAGTACACTATCTCAAGTGCTATTAGGTATTTACATGTACGCCTAAACATAATCATTAATATTAAGTCATTTTTTTCTATATAGAATGTCACAAAGCCAAAACATTCAATCAATATTGCGTACAGCGCTATGAAAAAGACAAATCATTAAATAAAAGTATTCCTTCTCATAAACTAATAAAAAAAAGTGTAAACAATTTTAAGCCTACCTTCCATAATTACAAACATGTGTTCATTTAAGCATCAACAATCCATTTTTGTTTTTAAATAAGTGTAAAAAATATAAACAAATAGTCAATATATTAATTTTATATTAATTTTTAAATTCACTGTGATAAAATATTTTAGTAATTTAATATTAATACTTGCTGTAAGTAATTAAATACAGCTGATTAGCAGGCTGAAAGTATCAAGATGTGGAGACTAAATATTTCTAGAACATTCAATATTAAACTCTTACAACAGTTTGGAATCAAACCCCTGACTAACGAGTCAGCTAGCTTGCCACTTAAATGTGTCGGTAGCTCGTGTATTACCTGAGTGGAGTCCTCACCAAAGGCCGCATCATACACGTACTGACGGTCTCCACCTCTCTTCTGTCTCAGTATGTCGTTCTTATCGCCGTCATCCTCAACAACCACCATCTGAAACAAGAGATGGTCAAAAACCAAAGGTCATACACGGGGTAGAGTTATGCAAGAAAGCTAGATAAGGGTCACGTTGTAACTGAAACAGACACGGCGGACATGATCATCTAAATACGAGCAAAAACAAAAGCTGACTACGAGCTCTCTGAGGCTGTGTTTTTAAGAAATATAAATGAACTCTCACACGTCCAACAAAGACTCTGCCTTAAAATAAATTATCAATGAAGTATGGCTCTAACGACAGAACTAATCCATTCAGTTAGGTTATAGATTATTTCAGTGCTCTGCCAAAAGTACCGTGTTCAATTTCAGTGGGGAATGCCAGGTCTCCACCGTGGTTCGGATTCCACGTTAAACTGTAGGTCCTCCATTTCATCTCACAATCATCCTACCATTACACATTAGCGTAAGTGCGTATAACCCGAACGGGTAGTAAGACGCGGTGCTAATAATAATAATAATAATAATTTCAGTGGCCCACTATCATTTTTAAGATCAAATGTGAAAAATATTGGTTAACTGCACATAAATCTCACCATTTTTTTTAGCTCATTTTATAATCTATTTGAACTATTAGTATTTAATTACGTTAGTGGAGTATGGAATATGAAGGTATAATTTATAAAAAAAAATGCATCCTTATTGGCTTAGAGGAAAAAACTATTTCTAAAAATATATATTTTGGAAATACTACCTCTGTACACCTGGCTGGGATTCAATTCCCGATCTCCAAAGGGTGGGATCATTTAAATCCATCTCGAATACTTTTCCTAAATAGCTTTTTAGGGAGAATTACTTGAGATGTTTAATGATGCACTCAAAAATATGGAGCCAGAATGAATGGGTGATTTTTTAAATATAAATAATTACTCAATGTGAAGGTTGATTATCACGAGCAAAAACATGAAGTAAACTTGTTCATAATTATTATAGTTATCAGCTTTAAGCCACTACCGAAATAGAGAGTCCCATATCTCACGTGATGATAAATATTATATTAAATGTGATCGATAGGAACGTCCAGTGCGGGGGCTAGCAATCCTAGAGTAGTTGAGTAGATCCACCAGCATATGTCGTGACAACCAACAGAGAAATCAATTAGACTGTCAACAAGACAGTGTTGTCAATATCAAACAACAGCGCGGAGGGACGAAATGACTTGAGTAAACTTCAACTTCAATCAACTGCTAAATCGACATGAAATATTCATACATTGAATTGACTTACACAAACAGTTTGCTGACAACAAATGAGACCATTTCCATCCTACCATCTCCACTTCACCCCATTAGAGTTATCAAAGTCTTACTAACAATCTGAGCTATCCTCGGATGTATTTAAAATAAAATAACCCAGCCGTACAAACCTTATCATATACGCACCTTACTAGCTGCAAAACCCGGCATTAACCGGGTGAAGTTAATGACCTTTTATAAATTTATTTATATTGAAGGTTGAAATTTCTCTTTGGAGAAGAGTTTCAATATAAAACAAATCACTGCTGTATACAACAGCACATAATGATAGTGAGCAATATCTTATACTCTTTAACATCACAAGCCGGTGATCACATAGTTAAAGTCTTCAAGCTTGTGATGTAGAAAGAAGTAAAAAATTATCCTGTTTGTGCACCCACAGTTTATCCTTAGTACGCATGCAAGGTTTCAGTTCTTCCTGTATATTAGTTTCGTAGTCACCCACTTAGGTGGTTACGCAGTCTAAGGCGCAAGACTCGCAATAAACAATGTAATAAGTAAAAGTAAATAGCAGAGGTACACACCCGCTAGTTTCTCAAAAAAATTATACGTAGTTTAAGATTTTCATGGTCCTTCATTTCGCATTCTTCCGCACCAACAATCACGCCATTTAATACTTCAGGCTCACAATATGTGTAGTAACATAAACTAAGGTTTCCCAAAGAAGGTAGATAATACCAAGTTTCTACTTTCTATGTTTCTTGGTTATTTCGTTACTCAAATAGATAGTGCGCACCCTTGGGTTTTACTAAGTACACATAGTAAGTGCCACCTTTCTATTTGTCTTGGGTTGTGAATTACTCACACTGCTGCTCACGCTGCTTAAGGTGTCAAGTTCTTAATACACATTCCACTCCGCCTATGGTGAACCATTATGAACGCAGATTTTTGGTTCACAATGTCCAAGTTTCACTAAAATAAAATTGTGTTCCCCCTTAACCTTAAGTGAGAGGGGTAGGGACAAACAAAAAAATAAACAGAATTAATTTTATTGAAATCTATTAATTAACAACTAGAAAGTCGGTTATGTGCTGTTAATTGCTGTATTTTGTTTTGATGAATATTTTTTCTGTATCCTTCTCATGTGTCTGTGCTTTTTTCCTCACTTAATTTAACACTGTACATATTATATTCAATAATCAATTTAAAAAAATGGTCCTGTCACCCTTCAACACCTTTTCTTACTGTTGGGACACTTTTTTCATTCTGTTTTGTTTCCGTGTTAAAAAAAAAAACACCGTTCCCAGCCTCAATGGCAGATTCATCTGGTGAGATTTAATTCGTTTTACTTCAAAGTGTATATCATTGGGGTCTTTAATTTCAGAGGAATTGTAGTTAAGACTTCGATGTCCTTTAAAGTTAAAATTACACTTGTGGTAGGTTGAATAATAAAGCAAGTTAAAAGAGAGACATTTGATAAAATGTGAATTATAATATAATAGTAATAGAGAAACATACCATCTACGCTCTCTTTTAACTTGCTTTATTATTCACCCTATCACAAGTGTAATTTTAACTTTAAACGGCATCGAAGTCTTAGCTACAATTTGATTACTCCTTACTTACCAACTTTTAGAATGTTTTCTAAAATGATTCAGAGGAATTGTTAGATATTGACAACTTTTAACAGTTCCTTGAGTGACACTTCATCCTCTACATCAAAAGCCACACACCCAGTAGCTAAACCAGCTTTCCAAATTCAGTTCTAAATGATGAATAATGGTCATTGACACACTCCATGCCTTGTCAGCAAAAAACAGCGAAAAACCTGCCTTTCCTTGTTCCAGCCGCAGTAGGGTTGGGATCAGTGGTTGTCTGCACTCAGAACTTGGTCCCCTTCCCATTCCATACTTTTATTTTCACTAAGGGGTGACCTGGTGGTCTAGGGGTAAGGTGTCAGACTTCTGTGCTGGCGGCCGGGGTTCAATCCTCGGTCCCGGCACAGATTTATCTGATTGCCAAACCCTTCCTTCACCTCTGACAAGACATCTTGTGAATGTGAGGAATGCCAGGTCTCCACCGTGGTTCGGATTCCACGTTAAACTGTAGGTCCTCCATTTCATCTCACAATAACCCTACCATTACACATTAGCGTAAGTGCGTATAACCCGAACGGGTAGTAAGACGCGGTGCTAATAATAATAATAATAATAATAATAATAATAATATTTTCACAAAGTGCTAAATAGATAAAAAAAAATGGTAAAGAAACAAGTTTATTTTCAAGGAACTACGAAGTTATAATGATATTTTTTACTTGGCCATTTCAATTTTTAGTTTAACTAAGCCCAAAGTTATGTTTTCTTTATAAACGACATTTTAGCACATATTGAAATGTATGTGGTTCAGAACAAATTAATTTGATTCGATCTAGCCAGATGTTCATTACAACCAAGCTCACTAAATACATAGTTGATTGTACTGTACATATAATAGTAAGAGAAAATAGTTCAGAAAGGGTCTCTTTGAGTACGCAGGCCTATTTCAAGTTTCATCTTGGTACTTTTCTTGTGTTTGGAGCAATCTGTGGCAGTGTAGTCTTAGATGTAAGGCCATAAATACACATAGTAGTTGAAAATGTTACCCGATTGCACATTTTCAAGTTTCCCTGAGTACATTATGCTAAGCTATACCATGTCTACCTATGATAAGAATATCATATTTCTAGGTTTTAGAGTAACCTTCACCGGAAGCCAAGCCGTCTAAGGCTTTATGTTCTCAAGATAGGTAAAAGTAAAAGAAATAGGCCTTAATTTTCACGTTAAAAACTATATTTTCTATATATTATAGGGTGATTGTCCTATAAAAAAGCTATCGCACTACATATACCGTTCCTGGAAGTGAATTTTTAATTCTGCCTTATTATTAGCTACGCAGTCAATAAACTCGAGCCATGCAATCAAAGTCGACCAAGACGTACATTATTCTTGTTCACGTGTACAAGGTTCAGGAAGATAACATTTCTAGTGTACACTTCACCCTCTCAAACCAAGGAATATCTTATTGAGAAGTTAACGTTAGTAGTGGATGGGGTCAACCTCAGTGGCATTGCGGTAAAATACTCGCTTCAGTATCCGATGTTCGGGGGTTCAAATCCAGCTGAGGTAGATAGAATTTTCTTGAGCGATAAAAATCCGTAGCACAACTTCCTTCGGAGGGAAAGTAAGGCCGTCGGCCCCATGTCAATTGTGACATGTAAAAGAAACTTGGAAGATATGTGAAAATACACTTCCTGGAAAAATTGGTAGGCTCTTTTGCTATCGATCATAGAAATTCTCATATTTTGATATTATTAGTCGGTTCATTAAGTGCACGTTAAATACACAAAATAAATTGATTAATTAAATAGTGGAGGGAAATTGTGGTAGGGAGGTAAAGTACAATTTCCATAGAAAGGAATTTTTATGAAATACAAACATATTTGCTGTTGGTCCAAATTGATAACATTTTACTAGGTTTGGGCACACTCCTCTCCTTCGCTCGTGCCTAGTTTTTAGTATATACGCCCACGGTTGCATCGGTAATGGGCCTAATATTTAACTTTAATGCCTTTAAATTTTATTCTAAACACTATTTAAATTTTAAAATGTTACTTTTATATGAGTGGTCGCCAGTTCATAGAGGACGGGAGCACACGCACACATTTAAATAATACGAGAGATGGTTATTATTCTGTAACCAACTAATTTAATAACATGGAATATGAAAGGTACAATTATTTACAAAAGATAGTTGGTGCATAGTAACTGTCTTTGGGTAAGCTACCCTAACGTTACAATATTCTTTGAACATGCAGAGGTCTTAAATTTAACAGCCTCTGATGAGGTACCGGACACAGCTGTGTTGCAAGTCAGTCAGTTTATCCCTGGAGGAACTCCCGTTCATGAACCGGCCGTTTATCCCTAACAGCAATTTTCATTCTCAGTACAGAAGCCATTGTCTCAAAACTAGGAATGTAATCTTAAGCTAGGTGGTCGTCCTAAGTCGGGACAAGTCCTAGTTTCAACTCTGCATTTCTGTAGCTGCACATTTGTCATTTTGAGTGTATACTTTGTTCTACATGTTGGTCATTTTTTTTTGTTTCCAAAATTTTATAGGTATTGATTTTATATATTAAAAAGTGACAACTGCAGACCATATGTCTTGACAGATGAATATATGAATAATTTTTCTTGTTGGTAGTTAAGGAACATCCTTAATATGAAAATCGGACTGTTCTTTCATCTGCTCACATCAGTGATTTTTAGAATGACGATCCAAAAAAAAGAAGCTAAAATTAGACTCAAAAAAAGTTCTCATACATTCCAGAAGACACTTTACTCTGAAAAGAAACAGACTCAAAGCCTTTAGTTCTGGTTTTGTTCGCTTTCTTCCCTCTCCACTTCTCAATCCCACTTCTCACCAAGGCATTGCACTCTACAAGTTTGTTCAAAGAGAGAGAGAGATCAGTCAGTAAGGTCGAGATATTCATGGCGGAACTTGTGACGGTGAAAGTGTCGGAAGGAATTGTCAGAGGTAAGAGATCGACCACGAAGAACGGAGGAACATACTACAGCTTCCAAGGGGTACCTTACGCTAATCCGCCAGTGTGTGCACTAAGGTTCAAGGTGAGTCACGTCATATTTAGTACTGAATCCTATGCCTCATATACACGGGCGATGTTTTTGTGCTTATTTCAATAGATAAACTTGTATTGAAATTATTATGGTAACCATCACGAAATAGCCACCACCAATTTGAAATGTATTATGTATATTCACAAAGGCATTGTACCCATCCTTGTTTGGGTGTTTTTTGTTTGTTTTAAGCATTGCATATTACTAGCCATTCGGGTTATACACATATGCACTGACTACGCCAATGTGATAAAGATTAGGTTGTTTAATTTACGGAAAGTGTACACGCATTTGCAGGGGTGAGAGTCAAAGAGCATTTAGGGAAAACCACCCTCAGTTCACCCGAGTGAGATTCGAACCTCAATCTCCCCGTCCATGGCAGTCTAGCTCAACACGAAACCAGCGCGTTAGTTAACTACGCCATTGAGGCGGGTATCCAAAATGAAATATAAATGTTTTATGACAGGCAATAAAATTGAAAACATGTGGGTTTGACAGCTATACTTAGTCGATGGAGAAAGGTACATTGACATACGTTAAAAAAAAATTTAGTGGAACAATATTTACAGAGAAACCCCTCTAATAAATGAAAGTACGGTTAGTAAATGTGTCTGAAATTGAAGAGGATCGATCCTATATGAAAGGTTTTCTTTAGAGATAATTTGAAAAGTTTTACGTAGATTTCTGAGTTATATGACGGTGAAGTTATTACTAAAATGTAAATAATCCACCATTTTGTTCAACTTATTGAAAAATTGTTTTTCTGGAAGGGTGCTGTATGAGGATTTCTGTATCATTATTCTGAACCATAAAAACTTCACATTATTTTTGTAAATGGTATAACTTATTGTTGTCAGGCACCTTAGATCAGTTGGTAGCGTGTATGACTTTTGTGTTAAGGGTCCAGTTTAGAATTCTGGCATAGTCGCAAATGTATCATTAGTGAAATGTGGGGTTCCCCTTTCATAGGTATGAATTAACGGCCTGGGGGCTAGATGCTGTGTCGGTTCTAGACTTAAGTTAGGTTATAGGTCGTGTGCTGAAATAATCAGTTTGTTCAGAAAGTGTGTGTTTAATACCTCAAATAAGTGAAATAAAACATTGTTATTGTGATCCTATTTATACCTATTACAACAACTTTATAATATATTAATACCCGTGCCGGTGAGCACGTGGACTATATTTCAAGTTATTCTAGTCTTACTAGCCAGTTATGGGGATGATTTGGTTTGAATCCCGGCTGGGTGTACTGAGATTACTTTTTCTACATTATCTTCCACTCTCTCCCCATGTAAATTTGGGTGCATTATATTTAAATTTCACCACTCTCATCCCTATCGTAATATAAATATAAGCTTATAGCCCTAATGTTAAAAAGGCGTGGAGAAAATCTATTTTATTTTTCTAATTGCAATGTTTGTTTGTTGAACCGGCAGCCTCCTGAGACCCCTGACTCATGGAATGGGGTACGAGATGCTCTTTGTTTGGGCTCTCCTTGTTCCCACATCAACAAGTTCACCGGGAAGATGGATGGCAGTGAAGACTGTCTGTATCTCAATGTCTACACGTCAGAGGTAAGACACAGCCTTTTATTCCAGAATATTAAAATATCAGTTATTAAAAGGCAGTGACAACTGACACTCAACATTAAATAATAATAGAAAATACATTTATAAAAAATATATCACCACTGTTTAAAAAAAGAGTCCTGTTTGAAATAAAATAAGAATCGGCTGGTAATTAATAACTAAAATACCGTTGTAATTAATGTTAAATTCTTAAACAATGAATAATATAGAGATATAATGCACCATTATCTGTCTCAAATCATAACTTTGTTAACTATTCGAGGTTATGATAATAACTGTTGCTACAAAAACTAGATACTTAGGATCCCTACTTTTCTGAACTATATTTTAAGTTATATTAGTCAAATTCAGAAAATGTATGACACGCTTGCATTTGTCCCTCACTGTGTTATTTAGAGCTGTGCTTTTTGCTTGATTATGTTCTCCGTTGGCTTCTCTAAAGCTAGGCTTCTTGCTGGCAGTGGTCCCGCTTTCTGGTTTGTTATTAATGCTTGCAGTTTCCTCTAAATTATTCTTTTATATGTACTTTTCTTGATTGTAGCGGCCCCCAAATGTTTCTTCTAGATGATATTTTATTACTTGAGGTTGCCCCCAAATGTTTCTTTTAGATGTGATCTTCTTGCCTGAAGCTTCCCCCAAATGTTTCTAATAGATGGGATTTTCTTTATTGCAGCTGCCCCCAAATGTATCTTCTAGATGTGATCTTCTTGCCTGAAGCTTCCCCCAAATGTTTCTACAACATGGGATTTTCTTTATTGAAGTTGCCCCCAAATGTATCTTCTAGATGTGATCTTCTTGCCTGAAGCTTCCCCCAAATGTTTCTACAACATGGGATTTTCTTTATTGAAGTTGCCCCCAAATGTATCTTCTAGATGTGATCTTCTTGCCTGAAGCTTCCTCCAAATAGTTCTACTAGATGGATGTTCTTTATTGAAGTTTCCCCCAAATGTATCTTCTAGATGTGATCTTCTTGCCTGAAGCTTCCCCAAATGTTTCTAATAGATGGGATTTTCTTTATTGAAGTTGCTCCCAAATGTATCTTCTAGATGTGATCTTCTTGCCTGAAGCTTCCCCCAAATGTTTCTACAACATGGGATTTTCTTTATTGAAGTTGCCCCCAAATGTATCTTCTAGATGTGATCTTCTTGCCTGAAGCTTCCTCCAAATAGTTCTACTAGATGGGATGTTCTTTATTGAAGTTTCCCCCAAATGTTTCTTCTAGATGTGATCTTCTTGCCGGAAGCTTCCTCCAAATGTTTCTACTAGGTGGGATTTTATTTATTGCAGTTGCATCCAAATGTTTCTTCTAGGTGTGATCTTCTTGCCTGAAGCTTCCTCCAAATAGTTCTACTAGATGGGATTTTCTTTATTGAAGTTGCTCCCAAATGTATCTTCTAGATGTGATCTTCTTGCCTGAAGCTTCCCCCAAATGTTTCTAATAGATGGATTTTCTTTATTGCAGCTGCCCCCAAATGCTTCTTCCAGAGCTGT
>JBCFYV010000012.1:52462978-52482638 GCA_039000515.1 Timema cristinae
TATTATTGTTACTATATATTGATAGACTTCGGCCTTGTAGTTTAACAGCTAGGCATAGGCATCGATTCATCTCTCTCCCGGGTAATATTCCTCCTAGAGAAGGACATAAATTTAACATCACTAAATTTGGGTTTATGTCCTTTTGTATGAATTACAAATTAACTTTCTGAAGTAAGGAGGCATCAGGAAATGTATTATTTATATATATATAATATAATATATAAATATAAGTCCACCTCTTAAATGTGTTTACTAAATTTAACGCGTGACGTCATTGTATCCTTCGTTTACCCCGAAAGATATCAAGCTTACCTTGCATTGTTCAACCACGGCAAAACTTATAAGATTGTACCATAGTGTTATACGTCAAGGAAAGACTGCTGCTACCTTTCAGGGTAATAAATAATAATAATAATAATAATAATAATATACTTAGCACCACGTCTTACTACCCGTTGTGGCTATAGGTTAAGTACTAATTATGCTAATGAGTTAGGAATTGGAAAAGTTGAATGCAGAGGAAGTGAACCCGCATTTGCGTGAAGGGAGAGTGGAAAACAATTTAGGAAAAGCCACCCTAATTCACCCGACCGAAGTTCAAGCCGTGATCTTCCCATCCGTGAAGTTCAGCTCAACACGAAACTACCGCCTTAACTAACAATGCCACCGAGTCGGGTACCTTTCAGGGTAAATGGATTGTACATCCCTTTGGATGTGACCAAACATATTTTCAAAGTGGATGAAAACCAAAATATGTTTCAGTATATTTTTATGTGAAATATTATAATGGATATTTAGAACTGTTTGGAGATATAGTGATATTTTAAAAAGGTGTTAGCATCATTTGTCTAGAATCAATTCGTTAATAAAGACAAACCTAACTTTCCTGTGATACATTTTAAATATGCCCAGATAGGAATCATTGATATAAGATCCTTAATCAGATGTTTTACTTACTTAAATAATTTGTCAGGAAACCACATATTAAATATCTATACCCCCTACGTTTAATTCGTTATAAAATATCCTTAACGTTGTAAAAAGCTTCACTCTATAGTATCTTTAGGCAATAATTAAAATTTGTCGTTGATGATGATACAAATATTTTAACCTGTTTGATATTCTGAGGTGATATTTATATCCTTAGCCAAACAGTTGGGTTGCTAAGAAGTTGAGGTTGAAAAAATAACTAACTTTTTTTTACGACAACTCTTAGGTCAAACTTATCAACGAAACCTTGAAAGCTTCTAAATTTTCTTCGCACTTTTTAGTATTTTCCTGTTCGAGGGAAGGTGTGCATAGATTAAACTATCTTAACTGATTGAATTTATACAAATTTTAAGTAATTAAGTCATTTCATAGGTAATAGCCTGAAATTGGTTTAAAAAATGTAAATATTAATTTCTAACCATCCAAGTCAAAGCTTACTATAACGGCATACTGGAAAATAATTTTCGGGGGATGAAAATTCAAAACATTTAAGGTTGAGACAATTTCTTCAAGTTCCACAATTATTTCGCCTTGTTAACACTTAGCAATTCTAGACTTGTAAATCGACCTTGTCCTTCTGTGTTTCTCAGATAACTTTAGGTTTCTTAAAGGAAGAAAAGGATCGTATAAGCGTGGCAGTGAATATTATTAATATCGCTAATACCCGCCTCGGTGGCGTAGTTGGCTAACGCGCTTGTCGTGTTGAGCTCGACTGCCGAGGACGGGGAGATCGAAGTTCGAATCTCGGTCGGGTGAGCTGGTGGGGGTTTTTCCTAAATGCTTTTCCACTCTCCCTCCACGCAAATGCGGGTTCATTTCCTCAAATTCAACCTTCCCAATTCCTAATTCATTAGCGTAATTAGTACTTAAAGCGTATAACCCTAACGGGTAGTAAGACGTGGTGCTAAATATTATTATTATTATTAATTAATTTTATTAATATCGCTAATATTGTACAGTCTCATAAAAAAAAAGTCGGCATAAAATGTTGCACTTCACTGACCTGATCCATAAATTGTTGTATCGGAGCACCTTACTCCATTTGGATTTCTAAGGTTCAAACTCAAAAGAAAAGTATCGATTCTTTGTGGAAAGTTCTTGATACAACTAAAAAAATATTTTCACCCAGAGTTTGTGACCGAGGTGTCCAAGCAGAAGCATGAAATCACTTTTGAATCTTAAGCTGACCATACACGCTCGAGTACGATCCCATGGATACATCAAAACTTGTTCGCACAATTCTGTCTCCACGATAGTTCGAGGAGGGAACTGAGCCACTTCTTGGCTCGATTGGGAATCAGAATTGACTCTGTGGACAAGATGGTAGATGGGCTTGATCGTGTCGGGAGAATCAAATCAACTCGAGGAACCCAATGTATTGATTCATGCACAGATTCATTAAATACCTTCATGGATCACTTACAAATGCTTTGTTTGCAATCGGTAACTACTGTTTAGATAAATTCGATGTCACACACATTGGAAAATAATTTGTGAAAAATGAACAATGTCTTGCTAATAAGTATCATTGAAGAATATGAATCACATCAGTGTTTGTGTAAATGAACTGCAGCGAGTATTAGAATAAATTTAATTGAGCTGAGGTAAAAAAAAAAAGTGAATATGTATAGAATATGCGTCGAATATTAATGAATATGTTATGAAGACAAAAATAGTTAGCCTAACAACATTTCTCACAAAAAACTCGGGAAATTGAGAAACTCCCATAAATCGAGGATTTCAGCTAATGATAAAATATATGTTTGAGTTCACTTTCAGACTAGTACAAATTACTGCAACACCAGCTTCATTCATTAAGCTACTCTTTACATTCTTCATTATACATTATAAAATAAAATATCAATTTATTCAAGTGAATATACAACTAAATACAATTAGTACACTATTTAGCTGATTTTTTACAAATTGATTATGAAGCTCAGAAAGAACCGTGTTTATCTTTGTCACTGATAACAACGTATTTTTAAAATAAAAAGCTTTCCAGCTCATGAGGACCCTTGTTTTTCCTCGCCACTAAACTGATAACGACATCTGTATGGAGATTTATGATTTTAGGTATCTACTCCAATGTGTTTGGTAAAAGAAAAAAACAATTTGAATCAGTATCGAAACATATTTGAATGTCTTCATAGGATCAAACTCGTGCATTTTTGGCGACCTGTAGACAGGATTCTATTTTAATTCAGAGTTTTTTTACTCTCTTTTTAATTATGCACCTACATCTACATCTAAATATATTGGCTTGTGTTTACTGTTTCAGGAGAAGTATCAGGATTTCAAGTCATTTTGTTGTCCCAGTGTAGAGGCCCAAACCCCTGAGGCATTTCTACCACAAGATCCTGGCGTTCTCTTGAAGCAAGGGAAATTCTCTAATGTTCCTATAATGGCGGGAATCACCTCAGGAGAAGGGAAACTAGCATATTTAGGTAAACATGAACTTTATGATAATATTATACAACTGGAGAGTTTGGTGTGTAATAGCACGCTTGACTGATTACAAGCCAATAGCTTTATTTTAAACTCAGTGCGCTGCATGTCATTTTCAATACATCTACGTATTCACGTATCTAAATACGTCTACCATTTACTTTCTTGTTCAATCTATCTATTTTATATAAAAACTCACACTTCTGATGTTATATAAATTGAAATTGTTATTGGGGACGTTAATTCAGAGTATGTTATCTTTACAGATAGTCTAAGTAAAATAAAAATATTGAATTATTACATCTGAATAGAGAAACAGAACTTGGGATCTTGGGCTTAGCCCACCAATGCGCTTACCATTTATAGAATAATTGTGCTTAGGGTAATATTATGTAAATTATTTGAACATTTTAAGTCAATTATATTTATTACTTACCTTAATCATAATATTACATATTATTTTATCCCGTTTATCAATTAACAATCTGGTTTAACAAATGCTATATATTTAAACAATGCATGCCTCACAATTGCGTTAGATTCAGTCAAATAATTTTAGCATTTAGCAAAGATTGAATTCACATTTTATTCAATAGATGAATAAATATTAAGTTTTTTAAATTAATATGTTCCTAAAATCAATGAATAAACTTGTAAAATATTTATATCTTGATTTCAGGAAAAATTGTACCCAAACCACTTTCACTGTTAAATGAAAACTTTGAAACGCTTGTACCACCCAATACAAGCTTGGAAAAAGGTTCTACGAGATCTCAAGAAATCTCAAATAAAATTAAGAGATTTTATTTTGGTGATCAAGAGATATGTGAAGCTACTCATGATAAATATTTGCATGTAAGTGTTAAATATTTTCTCAAAACAATCTATGTGGGATGAGTTGATGCCCATATGTTTGTGGTGTTTACAAAAAACTATTTTTTGACAAAATAATATATTTCTTTAGTAGATACATTTAATGTATATTATTATTATTATTATATTAAACACCGCGTCTTACTACCCATTTGGGTTATACGCACTTACGCTAATTTGAATGGTAGGGTGATTGTGAGATGAAATAGAGGACCTACAGTTTAACGTGGAATCCGAACCATGGTTGAGGCCTGGCATTCCACACATTCACGAGTTGTGATTAATACACGTCTTGTCAGAGGTGAAGGAGGGGTTTGGCAATCAGATAAATCTATACCGAGAACCCCGGACCCCCAGCAAAGAAGTCTGACACCTTGCCCCTAGACCACCAGGTCACCGCTATCATTTAATTTAACTCTATGCAAATTGCAAACTTGACATTTCTTGAATATTTGTAACAAGCAATGCGGCATTTGACCAGAAATGTTTTAATAAAAAGAAGTCCTGGTAAAATTACACAACACTTATGACAGGTATTTCAAAAGTGTTGAGATGACTATGTGTAGAAAATTAAACCAACTGTTTGTGTAACGAAGCAACCTATGATATTTTCCACACAAAATGTTTTTTTTCTCATAAATCCTGATAAAATCTGACCTTAACTCACGTTCCCTTCCATCCCTCCGTAGAACATAGTGTGCCGTCTTATAAGTAAAAACCCTGATTTAAAAATGCTTCTACCTTAACTCACGTTCCCTTCCATCCCTCCGTAGACCATAGTGTGCCGTCTTATAGTAAAACCTGATAAAATGCTGACCTTAACTCACGTTCCCTTCCATCCCTCCGTAGACCATAGTGTGCCGTCTTATAGGAAACAATATATTGGCGTATTGTTTATCATATTATATACCTATAAATGGACCTTTAATTTGAGGTATTTAAAGTAAACCTTTCCCATCCGGCATTTAACTTTGTTTTCTCGAGGATTTTGGTTTGTTTCGGCCCTATGGTGGCCTACACCTGATAATGGGGCTGTCGCTTATAGGTCTCGGGTAGACCTTCTCTTGGTGGTAATCTTCCCTAACCGAGGCTATGGACATCGAATGTAAGAGATACTAGGAAAGTGGAGGCCATGGGAATGAAGTTTGTGACGAGCATGTTAGCTGTCACGAGGAGAAATAAGCTTAGGAATGAAGCTATCTGGAAAAGAGTGGGGGTACATGAAGTGCATGAGCTAGTAGAGGAAGCAATACTGAGACGACATGGATATGTAATGAGGATGTAAAAAGAAAGAATGCTAAAGAAAATGTTGGAAACAAGGTATGTATGAAAAAAAGCAAGGAAGGAGCAGATAACATAAAGTGTTTAAGTGAGAAAAGAAGAATGGAATAAATTAAAGAAGGAAGAGTGCTGAAAGGATAGAGGAATATGAAGGTCACATCTTGGAAACAGTATGATGATGATGATGATGATGATGAATGTACACATTCTAACACCGATTGATTATATCAGCACCTGATTTATAAACAAATTTATTTCTAGAACATTCATATTACCCAACCTCTTCACTGGGAAAGGAGAGACCACAATTTAACCAATAATAAATTATTTAGTTATGCCAGGAATCAAACCCGGAGACCCATAGCTCTGTTGGTAGACAAGCTATCAACCAAGCTAAGGTGTTGGATTAAAGTAAGACGATAAAACTAGGAGATTTGTATAGTAACATAGTTATGAGTTTTAACTTTGTTAAGCTATACATAAAATAAATTTGTAGTTTTTTATTGCCAATCATTTGTTTAAGATTTTTTGCTAACCTAATCTAACATTAATATGTCATATTTAAAGTAAAAGCATTATTCTAATATCGATATATCCCACAAATTTCACCCATTAGATGAATCTTACGTTCCAGAAAAATGCTTTTTTATAATTATAAAAGTGGTTGAGTGATTAAGACCCAGGATCATCCCCCGTGAGGTTATGATGCCTCCTTATTAACACTGTAATATATATCACTCATCTAAGTGCCCATCATAACCTCAACAGAGAGCTAGCCTGCTCATTCCCTTTAGTCCTGGCTATTGTGTGAGTGTGACTTGAATTTTAGACAGTGTAACATATAACATATCATATAAATGTAATATTGTTTGCCTATCAGTTGATGTGTGACAAGCTTATATCCTATGGGGTGCATAAAATGGTAGCAGAGCTCTCCATAAGATCCAGTCAGCCCGTGTTCTACTACCAATTCTCGTACGATGGTGACTGGGGTTTCTGCAGGCTCTTGGAGAGAGAGCCCCTGGACCAGGTAAAATAAATACAAATAGGTGAACTATATACTGGAGTAAGCACTTCAATCTAATGGCGCACTCAGAGAGGTTCTAGTGGAGCCCTCCCAGGACCGCCAATATTCGCAATAAGAACTTAAATTATATTTAGTTAAACCCAAATATAGAACACTTAAGCTTTTCTGAATATAAAGGCTACATTTTAAGACCAGTATCTATGACTTGTATTTTAAAAAAATTAACCGTTACACTCATTAAAAGTAACCTGAAATGTATTATAAAATAAGTAATAAAAATATAGCTTATAAATTATACTACCATAAAGCCATATGGCTGACATTAATGTTGAGCTAGAAACTTGAAATTTGGCAACTTATAGCTTTTAGCCTGTAACCGAAGGGAAAATTCCAAAAAGTTGTTTTTAATGTTTAGTCCCCGAAAAAAAAATTCAAAATTGTGGAGCAACTTTAAAGTTGGAGTGGACCTTCCTTTGGAGGTCTCTTGATGCTAAACGGTAGAACTATAAAAAAAACGGATCTGTAATTACATTAGTTTACATACACTTGCAAAGAAAACACACCGGGGGTTTCCCTAACAAGAAAGCGAGTATTGTATGAAAAAGGCAACTTAGGTTAATAAAATCTCTGCCGTAAAATTAGCATGAAAATACTGTGACAAAAGTTTCTAAAATAGCATGTTATGACATTTAATATTCATAAATGTTCTTAGATCTCGACAATCATGGGGTTGTGTGCCCTTCAGCAATTTAATTTTGGCCACAGCCTTGATCGTATGCCCACTCACAAGTGAATTTATGAGAGCAACACTACTTATACCATGCTTAATTTATTTGATATAATGCGCTACCTCTATAAAAAAGATTAATTCAATAAGAAATAGGGGAAGAAAAGTCGGGAGTAAATGAGCAAATATTTACCCAGAGACATGGATTAAAAATAATTATTTGTGAAAAATGTTGTAAAAGCCATTGAAGCCGTTTTCTCAAATACATACATTGCTAATAATTATTAGAACATTATGCTTTTGAAAAATTGTTGATAAATTTAAAGGACATTCTAAGAACCTTTTTTTTTAAATCAGAGAAACATATAAATTAGACTATTGTATATATTTCAACATACAGTAGCCCCAGGCTTCTTTGGTGCTGACTGACAGTTCACAGCTGACTTCTGACAATCAACATTTAGGTATATACCTAAATGTTGATGTCAGAAGTGACAGCTGCTAAACACATTTTTTAGCAGATCATATGGTTCGGCGTAGGGATACATAATTTGGTCTGGTAACTTTTCAAAGCCGTCAACTGTCAGCTGTGAGCTGTCACTGAGCACCAAAGAAGCCATGGGGCTAATGTAGCTACATTAGGTTAGAATATATACATTCGTTTTTTCGATTATTTGTGCATTTGGAAAGGTGTAAATTAATATAATATCTCTGAATTGCAAACTCAAAGTAAATATCATCATAAATCTTTAACAAAATTATTTCCTTTAAGAAGCTATTAGTAAGCATGGGTCGATGCGTTCTTTAAGGTGGCGAATGACTTGTAACAGAACAGAATAAAGCACTGTAATGTAACACAAACATTCGCTAGACAGTGCGGTGTAACACACGACAAGCCGAGCCGCTTGATGTGAACTTATGTGCTCTCCCCGTCTGTCGGCTTTATTTTTCACGAATCCCTTTGATTATTACTTTACAAGTAAGTACAGGTGTATCGCCGCACGTACCGAGCACAGTTGTCATTAGTGTTTACTGGCCTGAAAATACACTGTGTGCTATTAACAATTTGCGGAAAGTGTTTGCTCACAATGGAGTGGAACAAATTTAAAAAATTGTTACTGACCAATAAGGGAAAAATCTACTTTGTGGAATCTTCAGGATCCACAACATCAGGATAAATTTAAAAAAAAAAACACGATGCCTGATAGCAACTGGCTGAAGAAATGGAAACCATTCAATAAGAGTGCAGACGAAAAACTACAAGTTTACTGGTTTTTCTCAGAAGAGAGGGAGGAAAAGTATCGAAAAGAGAAGCACAGAAAAAGGCATTACTAAATATTTTATAAAAATGTAAAACCATATTTTAACTTCTAGGTACGAAATTTCGACTATAAACGAGAGAAAGTCGGAGAAATGTCGAGCCGAGCATTTGAATTGACCAATCGTCGCAAACCTCTATCACGAGGCTTGTCTATATGATTCGTACCTGTTTGTCTCTTAATCCTTATATTCGTAAGAAATTGACTCTGAAGTAACCCATTTCCGTGTGCACAGAGTCACTACCTGTAATTACGTACCCCGTAAATTTCGTAGATGTTAACTTTCTAAGGACCATCGTTACGGACGATTTGTAAAACTAATCATAGGATGACAAATAAATGATCATTAATAATCTAATCAAAATGAAAACATGTATGATGGAAAAATAAACTGTCGTTGTATTTGTACAGCATTTACCTTCGTTTAACATGCATTAATAAGAAAGTATCACAAATAGGCTAAAGTTTGTCAAAATTTAAACAAAACAAAATATTTAAATGTTGATTTTAGTTATAGAATTTGCCGAAACTTTGTTTCCGTGATTTTTACTGAACAAAGTAGTAAACTTCCCCATTAGTTGACCATATACGGAGTGATTAAGGATGCAAGATTAAAATATCACCAAGGAATATAAGTACGATAAGGACATTGAGGATACGGAGCTACGTACTATATATATATATATATATATATATATTATATAATTATACACTAGGTGCAAGTGATCACCCTGTATTAGGTGTAGTTGCATACGCTAAAATAAACTTGAAATTATTATGCTCTAATTCTAAAACATAGTGTTACCCGCACCTTTCTCCATTACACATAAATAATAGGCAGAGGTAGCAACAAGAGAGTTATATATTATTTAACAACAAAATAATAAAGTACCACTCAATGAGTGAGTGAGACATTTACGCGTTAGGCACCGAAAAAAAAAACTAACCCAAAACCCAAGATGGGTACAGTACAGCCCCAAGGGCCAAACAAAGCGTAGGGAACCACCAACGCCAGAGAGGCATGTAAACAACATTTGCAATAAGTTGCCCGCTTCCCCAAACGCTCAATATGGCGTCTCATAATATGTAATGATTTACAACAACATTTGACCTTCATGATAATATTAATTTGACCTGTCATAAATATACATCGAGAACCTCAAAACAACATTAGCGCAAATAACAAATTGGAAATGAGTAATGGATCCAAAGTTGCCGATACCGAACCTCCCTAATTTGCCCAACAATTTGATACGAGGATCTCTAAACATGCATATTTTAATATTAAGACTCAAACATTTATGCCTACGTAAAAAATGGCGCTTGCCGACTCGCGGTCCCACCTTTTAGTAGCATTTAATACTAGGCGTCCAACAATAACAAACTATCTCAACTTTATACAATAAATGGTATGCCCATATTAATATATCAACTTTATATAATCAATGATGCCCATATTAACATATTAACTTTATATAATAAATGGTTTGCCCATATTATAATATCAACTTGCCGACTCGCGCCTCCACTTTTAAGTAACATTCAATACAAAGTACTCAACAATAATAAGCTATCTCAAATAAGAATAACAACTGGCCGGCTAGTGGTCCCACCTTTAGATAACAATTAATACAAGGCATCTAACGATAATAAACTATCTCAATTTTAAATAACAAAGCTCAAAAGGAGCGTAAAAAGGATCCTATGAAATTCATAGCTGCCCTCAAGATGGCGGTGAACATATTTCGAAACATATCCGTGAGTCGGATTTAAAAATTTAAAGTTTATGACCACAATACCACAATGTCTTCCACTAAATACCATGGCCGCTCATCGTGTATCATGCCTTAAGGGCAAAGAATAACATTTGGCCGTCATGAAGTGACAATAAAAATATATGTCCAGAACGATAATTTTGAAAGATAAAGATTTAGTGCCAAAAGGAGTTTCGAATGATTTAACAAGCCTATCCAATTATCAGGTTTCTCACCTTGAAATCAGAGTGTAATGTGTGTTCCATATCAGGCACTCCAACCATTATATATCCTAAAGAAGCACCACGTGCTCTCAAGCCTCTAGAACAAAGGACGAAGGAAAGGGGTAAGGGGTAGAAAGGTTCTAGAACATGCTCAAATGATCCAGATGCCTTCAAACTTGCGCTTAACCATAGTTTGCAGAATTTCAGAACACGCTTGGGCGGTGCACATCGAGTTCGCGCACACTGCAGTTCTTTTGTCTTGGGCGTGGAACAACTGACAGGGCTGGAAGCGAACCTCTGATCTCGAGTCAGTCTAATGTTGATAGTGCTGTGGTGTGTATGACGAGTCGTGATCGTGCCGGGACAGGTAAAACAAGGGCCGGGTCGGTGAATTATACAACCTCTTTGTATTCATGTTGTAACAAGGTTACAATAGCTATTGTTTTAGTAAACTTACAATGTGAAGTGAGCTTTACTTTAATAGCAACTTTTACTGATTTAATTCTAGAACATAAAATAAGCGGACTCCTAAGACATTTAATTTTAAATCTTAGTGAAAGGGATCAAGCACAAGTTCCAAGTAGCAAACTTTTGCCCTAGTTGGAAGCCTTAGACCGATAAGCAGATAAGTTGCCATTTTAGTTTTAATGTCTATCTGAACGTCTTATGCTCTCTGTATATTTGGCCAGAAGATTTTCCGTACTTTCAATTAAGCCAGAAAGCTTAAATTGGGAAAGATTGTAGAGAAATTATTCAAAAGATGCATGGAAATCCGAAACACAAAAATAAATCACCAACAAACCAGTGTATTGGGAGTTTGATGTATACATTTATTTCACTCTTATTTTCCTACTCCTATGCTGACAGAAAAACACTTTTCTCAAGCATTCATGTGTGAACTAACCTTGATCCCAAAACCAAAATGTTACCAATTGAGCTACGGAGGGAAATTATTTGCTCTCGGCCTGTCACACACAAACCTAAAACATAATTATCGTATCTTTTAGTTTAATTGAAGGGACATTATTAGTATTTTGATGTGTTTTAGGAGCAGCACATGGAGATGAATTGTTCTACTTATTCCAAAGTGACTCTATCCAAAACAACATCGAACACGGTTCTCCACAGAAAAGCGTTTCTTTGAACATGGTTCAACTTTGGACCAACTTTGCCAAAACTGGGCAAGTATAAACAACGGTTTATTTTAATATAGACATCGGTTTGAAGGTAGAACTAATATCTACTATCATTAGGGTTGAAGTTTATCCCCAGATAGGTGTGTATGGTACCCATTTGTCATATTTATGTTTTGACACTAGATAAACACAAAAAGCTCTATTGTATATTCCCTCACTTGAGACTGTGAAAAAAAAAATAGAAACGCGTCTTACCGATCCAGATTATACGCTTATTTACTAATTACACTAATGTTATTATGGATTATGAAGGTTATATTTAGAGTAAGTGTACCCCCATTTGCGTTGCGGGAGAGTGGAAAACCATTTTATAAAAACAACTCTCAGTACACCTGATCGATATTCAAACTTCGATCTCCCCATAATCAGCAGTCTAGTCTACTGTGAGAGCAATGCCTTAAACCGTGCAGCCAATGAAGCAGGTAAATAATTGTTGTGCAAGCTGGGAAGGAAAGTTCAATCCCAAAATTAAGCTCATCCATTAAAAGGAATTATACATGTATTTAATTGTTTGTATTATTTTAAAAAAAAGTGTCTATTAATTTTTTTAACTAGTTCAGTTAACATTTATCTTACTGATTATTAAATAAATATTTCATTGAGTTACTTCCAAACACTTCTTTTATAGGCTAAATTTGAGTTGATAAAAACATATTAAATGGAGTACCTATCAAAAGTATGTTTACAATTTAAAATGAATATAGTTGAAATTTTTTTAGTTAAAAATGTAAAATTTAGTTCACGGAAAAAATAAAGTAACAAAAACAACAGCCACATCAATTGATAATAATCGAGGCAAGTACTTAACCAATACACATTTAAATCAACGGTGAAGCCTGCAAACTGTGCTAATACTATTCTGCTTGAATCAACTAAGATTAATTTCAATAACGTCATGTCTTTATTATTATGTTAAGCACTAATATCCAAAATAGTTATTAAATATCACTAATTCTTTAATTTAAGATACTTACTTAGACAATGTGAAGTTGAGAGTGTGGTTTAATGCAAATGATGCCATATTAATGGCTAAGAATGAAAATGACTTGCAGAATGCATTAAATCGTTTTAATGTGGTGACAGACAGAATGGATCGTCGTATAAATGTCTCCAAAACTAAGGTGATGGTTTTTTATATGGATGGATCAGGAAATGCTAGTCAACCTAGTATAAATTGAAAACTGTTAGAACAAGTGAATGATTTTTGTGTATCTGGAAAGAGAGCTATGTAAAGATTGAGGAATATATGGCTAAATTGACAGACGGGGAATGGATCTCAAAGAGTAGTTGGATGTATGTGAACTATTGCAAAGATTGAAGTAGTATTGAAATAGGCAAATATGTCAGTTTATAAAAGTAATTTAACGCCAACATTGTTTTTATGGACGTGAAGTGTGGGTTTGTCGGAGAAACACAAGAGCAAGACGATTGCGGTTGGAATTAGATATCTAAGAAACGTGTGTGGAAAAACTGGTAAGATGGAGTCAGTAATGAATGAGTGCTGAAGGAGCGTGGTTTTAAAGGGAATCCATTGTGAAAGAAGTTTCAGGAAGGGATGGGCCATGTAAGACTTAGTCAAATGTTGTATACGGCTGTGTGAAAAAGAGAAACGTTAAGAGTTTTAAGAATAAAAGTGCATGTGTGACTCGGTGTATGGGTGATGTTTAAGCGAAGGGAGTAAGGAAGCATAGGGAAGTATGGAGAAAGTTTTTGAGGGTGGTTTAGGTTCGTAGTTGTTGTTTTTGAGCTGTGTGTGTTGTTTCCTGATTACCCCGTAAGGGAACGGGGTGATTAGGTATGTATGTTAGTTTTTTCACATAGGACATTTCTAAATTCCTAAACAAAATCATTGTCAATAATACAGGTTATTTAAATATTTTTTCGGTCGTATCCTTGTTCATAGTATTATATAAAACTTCAGGCCTTCTGCTACCGCTGTAGACAAAGCATTGTTACCTTCACTTATCTTCTTTTGTCTACAGGGATCCCAGTAGAGACCTAGATGTAAAATGGTTCCATACACTAAGTTGGATAATTTCTTCATGAACATTGATACAAAACTAAGTCTACAGAAGGACTTGAATAAAGACAGGATGGAGATTCTGGGAACATCTCTACAAAGAAGTTTCCACATGAATCAAATGCTTGTAAAAACTCATCCATTTGAGCAGCATAGCCTGAATATTTGGAGTAGGAGAGATTGTTGAATTTAGGGATGGCCATCAAATTTCAACTGAAATCCAAACAACAATAAAATCTGCACCAATAATGTCCAGACTCTCAGTATATATACAGGTGTTAGGAAACACATAGACCAAATTGCATATACAATTTGTTTGAACCAAAAGTAATACAAAATCCCTATACATTTACATCCGGAAAACTATGCTAATACCATTAAACTATGTTCAAAGTTCCATGTACAGCGTTGGGAGAACAAAGCTGTTCAAGCATGCGTGTACAACCGGTTACATAGAAGTTAGGAGCGTGGCACTACACACCTAGACATCTTCAGGCATGGCCGCAGAACGTACCACAATTAATAAAAAAAAACTAGTCCATCTAGAAATGCGAATAAGTTCTGAGGGTCATCATTAACGGTCCTAATTCAAAGAACGTGCTTGCCTATTACACGTGCAGTGCCAAGCGCCTAACTCCTATGCAACTTGCTGTACACGTATGCTCGAACAGTTTTGATCTCTTGGCGTTGTACCCGAAAATTTGAACACAATTTAATGGTATTAGTATAGTTTTCCGGATGCAAGTGAATAAGGATTTACTTTTGGTTCAATCAAGCAATGTGTGCAGTTTAGGCTATGATTTCCCAACACCCTGTGTAAAAAGTAAAATGATAAGAAATGAATATAACACGTATTACAAGAGACGTACAGTACAAATCTGAGTATAGTAACTTAAAACTTATATATTTTAATCACTCGCGATCCGGACAAAATGGACCGTAGAAGAAATGAATTGATAAATTTATTTTATGTTTATTTATTTGGGTATTTAACGTACACTTTCTGAAACGACTGATATTATTGGCCTACTGAGAATTTCTATAAGCTAGTGTGAAAGGACCTACAAATTTTCTGGGAAAGATATTTTCTCAAACCTTCCAGGGATATTTTACATGCCACAATCGACATGGGACCAAAGGCTTTACTTCCCTCCGAGGGAAGTTATTCTCCAGATTGTTATCGCTCAAAAAAATCCGTCAACCCCAGCTGGATTTAGTATTAGCAAAAATTAAATTAAATTTTCACTTTAAAAAATAAAATATTATGTTAAAAAATCATGTACTTTATCTTATATGATTATTATATTAATGATTTAACTATAAAGAATAATATCAACTTAATTTCGGGGTATTAATTGGAAGAGTATCTTAAAGCACATAAACCCGAACTACTTTAGAGGGGTATAGTAAAACCACCACAATATATCACATGTAAATAAAGAACAATTTCCAGTGATTCCGCAAAGATTCAAACCTCGAATTTCCTGTCAGTAAATATCCAGACTAAATCGAGCTTGACTTCTTCAACGAAGGTTATTATTATCACCACCACAACCCTAATTATGTATTATTCCACGTGGTTACCTTTCCTTCATACAAGGGTGTGTATGTGTGTTTTATATATATATATATAAACTAAAGATACTTAAACGCATACATAAAAAATAAACACATTTGTAAAACCATCCTCAGTAAAACCGACCTAGATTCGAACCTCGATCTCCCAGTCATCGGCAGTCTAGTCTACTTTGAGAGTAGCGTGTTAGACCACATGGCCACCAAAGTGGGTTGGATTCAATTAATAGGTTTATACAATTAAGTATCTGTACTACCTCCAATAATTACATTACTATCAAACTTGATTCTTGGAGAAGCTCAAAAAAAGGCTTAAGATAATTAAATGCATAAATAAAAATATATTGTCAGAATAATGTATGTTTTTTACAGTTTGTTTATTTCAAACAGATTTTAATCGTAGTGTAGCTGTCCCATTGTCACTTACATTTAGAAGGAATGTCAAAGCCTACTGGTTCAAATCTAAAATCTAGGCCAAAAAGGACAAATTTTTCAAAAGGTCAGCTAAAGCGTCAAAAGTCAGATCAAGGTAAAAGTCAACAAATAACGTAAAGTTCAACTTCATATTCATAGGTAAATCTTTGCTCAATTACTTAGGTCTACTTACCACTAATGTGTAAATGTTTCAGACGGGGAGTGATGCAAAATCTGATGATGCAACAATAGAATATATTGACGGTATTGTATTGAGAAAATGTTACGTTGGGCAGACTGAAATATAAATATGAAACGATTATTTATAACAAATTTAATGACGTATAAATCTTTTATAATCATATTGGTTTTGGGTAAAGTATTGAGCTGTGTATATTTCACACACATAATTTAAATGAAACCTAACGACGCAGCAATCATCCCAATAATTATAATGTATTGGGGAAAGTATTGACCTGAGTAAGTATCGCAAACGAGGACTTAATTATAAACTAATGATGTAGAAGTTATAATTTTGAATTGGGATTAATAATAACCAGAACGGTTTACACGATAGTATAGAGGATTTAAATGCAGCCTAATAACACAACATTGTTAAATGATAATATTGGACTGGGATACATTATTGAACTGTTTAATATACATCTTAAACGAGGAAGAAATTCAATCAAGTGAAGCAGAAATCCTTCCTGATTAATAGTGGTGGGTACAAGTATTGAGCTGTGTGTATATATTATGACGAGAGTTGAAATTTAACCTAGTGACGCAATAATATATCTTGACGGTTATGTATTTAATCAAGTTAAACTATCACGAAACCATTTCACTGATTGATATTTTAGACCAAACACACGTCACAAAACCCTTCAAACTTGTGATAGCACGCTCTTTTCAAGTGAAAGAAACTTAAGTTGCATGAGTTTTCACAATATTTGGTTTATATTAGTAGACATGTAGTTTTATTTTAGAAAATAATATCAACAATGAATATCAAGTGACTAGTAAGTTCACTTCCTCTACTGTTAAATAATACAATTAAACTAGTTTAGGTCTAAGCAATTTTATAAAATAATCAACTGTTTATAAGTTAAAATGTGAAACGATTCTTTTCTACGGTGATTTATATAGCTATCACGAGCCTATTTTAGTAGTTAAAATAAATAAATAAAACCTAACACACTGAGAACGTGCTTAAAAATATCAAACTTGGAAATTATTCAGTGGTAGACATAATTTCAAAAATCTATCATTTCTTTCGACATCAATAATTCCTCTATTTCTACCAAAACGAATAATTTTTTTGAAAATATAAAATAATTTTAGAGGATTATCACACAAAAGTCTACATATTTTCAATGACGAAGCCACAATATATATATTCTATTTTAGTTGATGTAGTGGTTGTGACAGGGTTTCTGATCACATAAAAAAGTGGTTGAGGTTTTTTAAAATAATAATATTATACCTGTAAATGTGCACGAAAATCACAAAACGTTTGAACTTAGGCTGTGCCTTGTTACAAACTCTGTAAATTGGACAAGAAAGAAATATATTTTTAGCACCACGTCTTACTACTTTGGGGTTATACGCCTATGTGCTAATTACACTAATGGCTTAGGTATTAGGAAGGTTTAGTTGAAAGGAAGTGCTCCTGCATTTGCGTAGAAGGAGAGTGGAGAACCATTTGGGAAAATTACCCTTAGTGCACCCGACCGGAATTGAACTCCGATATCCTCAACTTCTGCAGTCTAGTCTAACATGAGAGTAACGTGTTAGAACACGCGGCCACCAAAGTGGGTAAGAAGAAGAAAGAAAGATGACTTAAGCTATCTTTCGTTTGGGTACGACTAGTTAGTTTAAAATTATGGTATTAAACCGAACGAGTAGCCTATAGTAAGAAATGGAAACGAAATAAAGCTTGAATTTATTCCAAGCTATATGGCTAGGATGTGTGTTATTTTTAAAGCTTTTATAAATTTTATACGCGGTGATTAATGTAGGCAGGGTGGAATTAAAACAGGGGTTAAAACACTTTTTTTTAAATTATGTTTTCTAATAGGGCGCAAAAGTTGCCGTTTAGGATCAATTTTAATACTGCAAAATTTTGATGCTCTATGAAAATATTTTGAGGTGCCGCACGGTCCTTAAAAAATTAACTTTTAAGTAAAAAACCAAATTTTCAAAATGTTTTTGGACTATAATGTTCATTTTAAACATTTTAAATAATATTGTTGACAAACATAAAAGAATATTTTTCATTTAAATCGTTGAAAGTTTTCCCAGAAGAAATTTATTTGAGAGCAATATATTTGTTAATATATCAAATTTTTGTTATTTTTTAATGGAATTTCAATTAATACAATTATACTATCCAAAACAGATATAAATATTTTACTTGTGGCAATATATGTGTTATAAAAGCGACATACATTCACTAAAAGATAAAATTTGTCATTTTATATAAGTATATTATATTAAAAATACTCAACAGAATAAGAAAAATTAACCTTTTTTGTTAAAGATTAACATTATCATTTTACTTTTATATTGAAATGTTCCTTAGTTTCCAATATTGGCATCCATTTCTGCGATTCTATTTTCGCTTTTAAAAATCCATCTCTTGTGAGGTCCCACATACGGCCAGTGATAATTCATTAACTAATTTTACCATCCTTTCAACGGCTTGCATATGACACTGATAAAGAGGAAAGTTTACTAGGGGAAGTTCTTTATTAGCTCGTGCTGTACTTGTTATAAACAGTTTTAATTCCTCGCACTTCTGTTCTTGGTCATTGGTGGCTTTGTTACTTTGATGTCATACCAAGTGATCATATAAATATGGCTTTGAAGTTTATAGCTGTAATAACAAATGTTCTTATTCCTTTTTTGTGTTCCGTACTGGTTTCAAGTAGTCGACGTAGGCCTAGCTCTCTCACATGTTTCCATTCGTCAGCTATCAATAACAGCAGAAGGTTTTCAGGTGCTGCAAAGTGGGCATTTCTTTGAATGACTGGATCAATTACATTTTGAAGTTGCTCTGGGAGGGGACGGGAATAATGTATAAGTCTCCATAAGGGTTTTGAGCCATGACTACATGATGGTTTCAGCTTTATGTTGAACCAAACAGGTGTATATACTTTAACAATGTACTCTGCCACTGTATAAAGATTTTCTGGTAGATTTTCTGTCGTCACATACAAACGAAGTAGGTTATTTACCATTGTCAGCCACCTTGAATGTGTATGTGTATCTGTTTTCCTCATAGATAGGTCATAAGAGCACATACCACTAGAGATTGCATGGCACATTTCCAATAAATATTTTTTGTCTGTGCTCAAGTCATCCATAGCTTCCAAGAAAGGCTGGCTATTTTCAATTTGTGTGAATTCAATTACTGGTAGTTATTGAGAGTTCTCAAGTTTCTTGCCTATTTCACCACAAAACTCATTTAGTCCTTTTGTTTTTCCATCCAGAAAACAAAAGAGGTGAAGTAAGGGCAGTTAATTTCCATGAAATAGATAAATCATTCGTTGTAGCGGCTTTCCTAATTCTTTTTCTATTAAATAGATGACACCATTAGTAGTTCCAGTATTAGTCACAGTTCCATTACATCCTACAGTATTTATGTCAATGGGTCGGTTATTAACATTATAAAACGACACAATGCTATCCTTAATATCCTTTCCAGTGCTAGAACGTGGTGCCACATGTCCCAAATATTTCGATCCAGGCTCTTCAATAAGTGACACATGTTCTTCTATAATGGTTTTCCTGTAATATTTGCTCCCTAT